>VMDR010028733.1:0-13046 GCA_007922815.1 Macrotus californicus | reverse complement strand
TACTACAGCAGCAAGAAAAACAAAGTACCTAGGAATACATTTAACCAAGGAGGTAAAAGACCTGTACTCGGAAAACTGCAGAACACTGAAGAAAGAAATTGAGGAAGATACAAATAAATGGAAGCATATACCCTTTTCATGGATTGGAAGAATCAACATCATTAAAATGTCTAACAAAAGCAATCTATAGACTCAACGCCACTCCTATTAAAATACCAATGGTACATTTCACAGATCCAAAACAAATATTTCAAAAATTTGTAGGGAAGCAAAAAAGACCCTGAATACCTACAGCAATCTTGAGAAAGAAGAACAAAGTTGGAGGGATCAAACTATACTACAAGGCCACTATAATCAAAACAGTCTGATACTGGCATAAGAACAGACACATAGATCTATGGAACAGAATAGAGAGCCCAGAAATAAACATGTCTCTATAGTCAATTAATATTTGACAAAAGGGGCCAATGGAGTAAAAACAGTCTCTTCAATAAATGGTGTTGGGAGAATTGGAATAGTACATGCAAAAAAAAAAAAAATGAAACTAGAACATCAACTTATACTATTACACCAGAATAAACTCAAAATGGATAAAAACCTTAATAAGTCATGATACCATAACAGTCCTAGCAGAAAACATAGGCAGTAAAATTTCAGATATCCCAAAGAGCGATATTTTTGCCAATAAATCTCTGTAAGTAAGGGAAATAAAAGAAAAATAAATAAATGGGACTACATCAAATTAAAAGGCTCCGGCAGAGCTAAAGAAAACATCATCAAAATGAAAAGGGGACCCACTGTAAAGGAGAGCATACTTGCCAATGATACATCGGACAAGGGTTTAATCTCCAAAATATATAAAGAGTTTATATGACTCAACAGCAGGAAAACATAAAATCCAATTAAAAAATGGGCAAAGGACTTGACAGACACTTCTCCAAGGAGGACATACAGACGGCACACAGACATATGAAAGGATGCTCAGCATCATGAGCCATCAGAGAGATGCAAATTAAAACCACAATGAGATATCACCTCATAACAGTCAGAATGGCTATCATCAATAAATCAACAAACAGCAAGTGCTGGCAAGGATGTGGAAAAAAGGGAACCCTAGTACACTGTTGGTGGGAATGCAGACTGGTCCAGCCACTGTGGAATTTCCTCAAAAAATTAAAAATGAAACTACCTCATGACCCAAGGATTCCACTGCTGGGACTATACCCTAAGAATCCTGAAACACCCATTCAAAAGAATGTATGTACCCCTATGTTCATAGCAGCACCATTTACAATAGCCAAGTGTTGGAAAAAGCCTAAGTGCCCATCAGTAAATGAGTGGATCAAAAACACTGTGGTGCATTTACACAATGGAATACTACACTGCAGAAAGAAGGAGCTCCTACCTTTTGTGACAGCTTGGATGAAACTGGAGACTATTATGCTGACTGAAATAAGATAGTCAGTGAAAGATAAACAGTATATGATCTCACTTATATTTAGAATCAAATGAACAAAATAAACTAACAAGCAAAAAAAAAAGAAAACAGAGACATGTAAACATAGAACAGACTGACAGCTCTAAGAGGAGAGGAGGGAGGGGGGAATGAGGGAAGGGAGGGGAAGGCATTAGTCAAAGAACATGTATGAATGACCCATGAAGATGTGTTGGGGACTGACTGAGGGAGGGAGGGGTGGGCTGATTAGAGGGGGCCAAAGGGGAAAAAAATTGGGACAACCGTAATAGAATAAACAGTAAAAAAAATAAGTTAAAAAAAACAGAAGTTGAAATTGGAAGTCATAGATGATGCACTGTGGGTGTGGCTAAGCAAGAAAGACAGAGTTTAACTCCAGAACAAAGAACTCACACTCAAAGGCTGTGGTTTTGTGCCAAAATATCAGCAAACTCACACTTACACATTTCTAGGCAACTTATGAGTCATATTGTATACTCCCTCAATTTAATCTCTTTTTCAATCAACCAGTCAACTGCTGGTCCTGAACATGTAGGATCCATTCCTGTAAGATTTGTGCCTGCAGGGTGGTGCTGGATGCTGCCCAGCAAGAGCGGACCTCCCCCTCAGATAAGACCACCAGCTCCACCAAATTCCTATAGCTGGGTCAAGAAGGCTTTTATAATTAATATAGGCCTCCAATTAGGCCACAGCAGTTAGGCTATGTCAATTATGACATAAATAGATATTCATAAATAACTACTGGAAGAATAAATGGTTACTGGCTTCATAGATAATAACAGAATAAGAATTTGGAGGGTCTTCCTAAGTCTATGTCATCACTAGCCCAAACTAGTGTATGTAAATGTTACTGTTTTCTTTGTAAAAAATAAATCCACTAGAGAAGAAAAGAGATGGAAATTATCCCTGCTCTGGAGATACAATGACCTGTCTCTCATCTAATATAAGTTATCAATTCTAAGATGCTTGTCAATTCTTTCCGCTTATCTGCTCTGAAAGACATGGCAGACACTACTTATTGTTCACTCTGCGTTGGTTTTCCCAGATCCTGCTAAGTAATTCATTCACCTAACACTCATTAGGTGCTGACAATGTGCCAGAACTGCTCTGGGTGTTGGTGATAGAGCAGGAAACAAGATAGGCATCCCATCTCTCAAAACCTCCTAGTCATGAAGGCATAAAAAATATAAGAAGGTTCTGAAACAACAAATCCCTGGGCTAAGGCAAGACTAGGGTAAGAAAAGTAAGGCACCAAGGGTACAAAGTCAAAGCAGGTATCACTCTCAGGTTCTCACGCATGACCTCAAGAGTGATGCCTCCTTTAGTTTCCAACCCGAAGCACCTTACTTGCCTAGTCAGTCCGTTCCTCTCCCTGTTGGTAGTTCCTTGTTCTCCTCCTGACTATGTTTAGTTTTCTGTAGCCAAGCTTCCAAAATCTGTTCCTTCAATTTATTCATAGCCCTCTATAAATCTCTGAGCCCTTTTTTCCACTGTTGTGGCTGGTATATTTTGGCAAAGTCGGGGCCTGAGAATAGAAAGATCTTCAAGGTTTGTTTAACTATAAAATTATCAACCTTATTACTCTTTAGTAAGAAATCACTGTGTATTAAGCTTCCAACTAAGAAATTAGCAAGCAAGCCTGAGAGTAATGAATAACTGTGTTTTACTCTGAGGTGTACACAGGTTTCAGCAAATAAATATGCCTATATTCTTTGAGTTTAAAGATGCTAGGATAAACCTCTTGCTGGAAAATACTCTACTGGGAGACAGGGTAAAGCAGTAATAGAGTTCAGTGGTACAGTGAGTTCAAGTTCAGTTCTGGAAGTTACCAGTTGGATTGAAAAATGAATAAGATATAATCCCTGCCATCAAGAGACTGACATCTAATAGGGACAATAAATAGATGATTATCACTCAGGGAGCAAGCCCAGTGATGGAGGCATTCACAAACCTAGGGGCAGGGAGGGCAGAGCCTGAGGGGAGAGAAGACAAAGACAAATGGGAGAGGGGCAGCTGACAGAATTTTAAAGAAAGAATAGAAGTTAGCCTGGGGAGAAGGGGGTGGAGAGCAATCAAGGCAAAGGGTACCTCAGAACTGTGTTAAATTTTCCAGATTGAAAGACTAAAAGGTTGCTTCAGTTAGTGGGAATTTAATATAAATAGCACACAGAGAAATAAGAGATGTGAAATCATCTCTACAGTAAGACAGTCAGACCTCACTGGGAACATTCAAGAATCAACACAATTCTTAGTGCTCAGTTAGTTATCCTGTGTTCTCTCAGAAACGGATCCATTGCCTCTTATTCTGGTGATTAAGTGCCTCTCTCTCTCTCTCTCTCTCTCTCTCTCTCTTTCTCTCTCTCTCTCTTTCTCTCTCTCTCTCTCTATCTCTCTCCTGCCACTGAGCCTGTCTAGCACCTTCCCCTGGACTTCTTCCCATGCTGGTGTCTGCTGATTTTCTGTTATTGCATTCAAACTTACCAAGAGGGAGTCTCCAATGGCCATCTATCAATATACAGTACCGAGCAGCCCTCCTGAGCAGAGTGCTGTGCTAGGTCCCCTTGAGGCTGCTTGTCAGTGATGTCGGTGTGCCAGACGCCTGTTCCTGGTTAGGTCATCTGCATGCAGAGTGCTTGGGTCACATAGATAAAGCACACTACACATAACCCTACACATAAACGGCTTTGTTCAGAAGCTTCTACTCAGCGCCTGAGCAAAGGCACTGGGGTAGAAAATCAGCTCTGCTTGGAACTGCAGGCCGTTTGCCTGTGGTGGCAAGTAGAGCTGGAAGGGAGAGTGTTGAGGGATGAGACTGGCCCAGGTCCCAGGGGTGGGGGAGGGCGTGTTAATCTACAACCTCAAAAATGCAAGAATATCACATTTCTGCATGAAGTTTTTAAGTCTATTTAAATCCAATCCTGAGGCTCCCTTCAAAATGGTGACAGAGCCCTGGCTGGTGTGGCTCAGTGGACTAAGTGGGGGCTGCGAACCAAAAGGTCGCCAGTTCGATTCCCAGTCAGGGCACATGCCTGGGTTGCGGGTCAGGTCCCCAGAGGGGACCATGTGAGAGGCAACCACACATCGATGTTTCTTTCCCTCTCTTTATCCCTCTCTTCCTCTCTCTCTAAAAATAAATCAATAAAATATTTTTTTAAAAATGGTGACAGAAAATTCAATCTCCGTTGAGGGGTTTGTTTTGGGGGTTGTGCAAACATCCCAGGTTCTTCTGCAAAACTGATGCATAAGGAGGTTCCTCCTGGACTCTGGTCATTGTTGCACACACCTAGTGCTTGTCACGGCAAATCTCCACCCTCTATTTGCTGAAGGCAGGCCCTGATCCCTCCTTACCTAGTGGGTCACAGAGTCTGAAAAGGAGCCCAGCTCCCAAGTCCATACCTGCTGCTCTTTTGCATCCAAGTTGGCTTGTAACATGGATGCTCTCGTCCCAGAACTCCAGCTCAGACCACCACACATCCCTGCCCTTCCGTCAGCTACACGTGGTTGCACAACAGAATGGGGGGTTTTATAGGACTCGTCTGTCCCATTAGAGAATTCATTTATGAAACGGCCTGGCTAAATGTAATGAATCACGAATGACACATCTAACAGGGGTGGGGGTGAGAGCTGGGCATTCAGACAGAAATGTAAGCAATGGCAGGGCAAGGAATGTTACTTTCCTGAGAAAGGCTGTGTGCTGTGGCTGAGAGGAGAATCCATCACTGACAGAGATGAGATGGGGACAAGCAGAGAGTGACTGGCCCAAGGGAGACGTGAGGAGATCAACGAGGAAGGAGAGTGTCTTTCAGGGATGATTTGCCAGAAAAGACCGCAATATTTCAATGGGAGCTATAGAGCAAATAAAAAATCAGCTCTCTGGCTGGAACAGATGCAGAAAAACTGCATACTTGAAATATGTTTTCCCGTAAAAGAAGAGAGAATCCTTGAAAAGTAAGGATAGAGAAAAGCCTAATAAAACAGGTCAATGAGTCACCATCATCAGAGCCCTGTCCCCTCCTGCACCACGGAGGCCCCATTGCCGGAAGAGCATCAAAGACCTGGGAACACCCTCACCTTCTGCGTGGCCTCCTGCAACCACCTGGCACTCTCTGAGCCTCAGGGTCTTGGCTACAAAATGGGAATAATAATACCTGCTTCACAGGGTAGCTGTAATTACGATGGTCCTCTGCAAGTTCTAAAAACCAAGGCCACTATCTACTGTATCATTCCAATTATATAACATTCTGAAACATGCAAAACTATAGGCAGTAAAGAGATCAGTGGCTGCCAGGGGTTGGGGGAAGGGCAGGATGAACACAGAGAATTGTTAGAGCAGTGAAACTGTCCTGTGTGCTGTTGTAATAAAGGGCACATGTTATTATACATGTTTCCAACCCCCGGAATGTACAACACCAAGAATGAACTCACATGAACTGTGGACTTGCAGTAGTAAAGACGGGCCAGTGGAGGTTCGCTGACTGTGACAAGTGCACCGCTCTGGTGAGGGACACTGATAATGTGGAGGTCACGTGTGAGTGAAGGCAGCAAGTTTATGGGAAGCCTCTGTGTTTTCCTCTCAATTTTGTTGTGAACTTCAAACTACTCTAAAAATAAAGTTTATTTACAAGTAAGTCTATTCCTAAAAAAGAAAGGAAGCCAAAGTCAGAGTCACCAAACTCATTAGCATGTTAGCATGAGATGCTCTCTCCACGTGCATGCACTCATGTCTGACACAGACCCACGGCTGTCCCCTATTGCTCCCAGTTTTGCATGCCTCTTCTTATGGCTTCATAGAGGTCACACAGTTCCTTAGTTGGTCCAGGTGGAAGGAGCAGCCAAAACCAGCACCGGGCCCCCGCTCCTTCTACCATGTTGTATTTGCAGATGTCTCAGAGATGGCTTCTACACACACCAGCCTAGTGCCCAGCCCGTGCCTCCCTTCCCAGTGTCTCCAAGGGCTGCCAGAACATACTGGCCCTTCTTTTGGCAATGTCTCCCTGTCTTTCCTCCCAACCCTTGCCACTGACAACTGCCACAGAGACCATGCGCCTCTTCCCTGATCAATCTGCCTGTGCTCACATGTGTCCAGATAGGCTTGACTGACTCCAATGACAGCCCCTGGTTTCTGCCCTCAGCTCTTCAGTGCCATCAATTGGTTATAAAATTCCCCTATGGAAAAACAATGGCACACATAGGATCACTATTGGACCTGTATACCAGGAACTTTCATATATTTTCTCATAGAATTCTCACTATAGTTTTTTGACTTAAGCTGTAAGTCAAAAACCAGTATTTCCATTTTTCAAATGAGAAAATTAAGGCCCAGGAGGCTGAATTCCCAGATAGTATTATTGACAGGAGTCAGGATCCAAAGCAGATCAGTCTGACTCCAGAGTCCATGTTCCTCAAAGCTCTCATCACTGAAATGCTCTTCTTCTGACTCTACTTTCCTCCCATCCCTGTTTGGTGAGAGGACTTCTCCTCCAGCCCAGACACAGGCTGTGGGCACCCCAGTTTCCCATTCTTTCTCCATGTTGGCTCAGCTTTGACTTCTCTCCCTCAACAGATGATGTCAAGGCTGTCAGCCTGCACATTTCCTCTGGACTTCCTCATAGCCTACTGTCCTCTGTGATGTCCTCTGTTCTCATCCTCAAGGTTTCCAACACCCCTGTGGAAAATCCTCTTAACTCCTTAGCCTCTAAGTATCTTTAGAAAGCTAGCGACCTCCATCTCTGCTCAACCACAGGAACCTTCGGGGACATAAGAATTCCATAGACATATCATCCCTCCTAACAGCTGAAAAGCATCACACCTCATCTATAAACCTCCTGTCCCCTTTCCTGATCCTTCACTTTCACTCTCTATCCTTTTGTGATCTCCATTTCCTTCCGTATATTAGCTCCCCAGTCCATCAGACCCTCCCAGGGTTCATCCACCCATACCCCATAGGTAGTCACTTCGACAATGCACTCACTTCCATTCTAGGATCCCATCTTCCATCTACCTGCAGCCCTTCCACAGCTAGGCAACCTCCTCTTTCCCAAGACTTTTTCCAGAATATGCCGGCAGGCTGCAAAGTGGGGATAGATTCACATAATGACCCTCAGCCCTTTTCAAGGTAAAAATCAAACACATGCTACCAATTCCAGCAGAGCCCTTTACTTTTCATTCAGCTCTCAGCTCTGTCCCTGGAGCAGTACTTTTCATAACAGCCACTCCCCCTTTTCCCTTAGCCTTATTTCCAAATGTGCCACCTCAGTTTCTACAGATAATTTTACTTTTACTGGGAAGATTATAACAATTTAATGTCACTTAATGCCCTCAGTTATCCCATTCTCTCCTTAAATTATCTCCGAACTTCCTTTACTTTATCTGAGAAATGTCCTGCTTCTTTGCCAAGACTAACACTTCCACCTGCTCTTGATTCCATTCACTCTTATCTCCTGCAGCACCTCATCTGATCTATAGACCAATCTCTCCCTCCATCCCTCCCTCCACTGTGCGGCTCCTTGCACTGCATCCACATACATCACAGTCTCCCTATACTAAATCAGCACTTCTGGAAGGGCTGATGTGTACTCAGCAGTCATTAAGTACCACTATGAAGCAGGTACTGTGTTTGATGCTGGAGAGACAAAGAGAAATGGGGTAACTTCCACTCTTAAGGAGCTCAGATTTCCAGGATGAGAAACAGACAAATGAAGATAAATTCCAGTCAGTAAGTAAGTATAGGAATAAATACAGGTTTATGTAGAATAAAAGAGGGATATTCCTAGAAGGGTGACACCTGAATTTGGTCTGTGTCAGAAATATGTTCTACAAAACAGAGACAGACTCATAGAGGGAGAGCAGATGACAGCTAGTGGAGTGGGGGAGGTTGAGCTAAAAGGAAAAAGGACTCATGGACACGGACAACAGTGTGGTGATTGCTGGGGAAAGGGGGTAGAAGGGGACTAAACGATAATGGGAAAATACAATAAAGATTAAATTTTAGAAAAGAAATATGTTCTATACAAATCAAAGAAACCTGATGAATAACTTCCCCAGATACAATTTACCTCTCAGGCTCAGTCAGAAACCCAGGAGAGGCAAGTGCAGGGTGGGCATGGCAACTCCCCCGTGTCGTCAAGGCCCCGGGCTCTTTCCACCTTTCTGCCTCATCATCCCCACAGGTCATCTTTCACTCCATAGTCTTACCCTGGAGTTGCGAGGTGGCTACAGTGTTTCCAGGTCTCTTTTATACTTTCTAGGAAGGAGAAATGGACAAGAGTGAAGGAACAAACGACTCCCTGGACAAACTAGGCCTGTTTGTTTGGGAATGGGTGCCCTCTGCAGTGACTTCTACCAAAAACATTTTGTTCAGAACAGCATACCATGGCCACCACGAGCTGCAAGGAAGACGCAGAAGTTGAATGGTTTAGTAGGACGGAAAAGACAAGAGTTTGGCAAAGAGTCAGGAAGTGGAGAAGGGAGAACAACAGGTACCGAAGGAGTCACTTATATGAGGTATGACACACAAGGGTGCATGGCTGCTTGGGAACTGCCAATTGGAGCTGGAGGAATCAGAAGGGGCTGAGGGAGGTGTGGCGGGAAAGGCAGGCAGGGCTGGGACATGCAATACCTCAACACCTCAATGCCATGCAAGGGCTTAGGACTTGGTCCTGAAGACCCCTGGAATAGTGATAATTAGATTTATATTTTAGAAAGATCACTCTTTATGCAGAGTGGGGAATGAATTTTAGGAGTGCAATATTGGAGAAAGAGAAAACTTCAAAGTGGCTATTTCAAAAATGATGATAAAGAATAACAACACTCATACTCGGGGGACAGAAAGATGTGAAGAGAATCTGGAGATGTTACAGGACCCACCTCCTCCAAAAGGACTGTTTTCACCACCCTGTCCTAAACAGCAGCCGTGTTGGACTGTCTGTAAGCAATCCCTCCCTCTCACTTGCACTTGCCTCACAGGGCTACAAGCCTGGGAACCACATTTGCCAGACTAACATTGCAATTACAGTTCCAAGGTTATATCCTAACCCAGTTCCTCAACTCTTCATTCCCAGATATAACAAACATTTTCCTGGATGGTCTCATGGTTTCAAACCATCTTCTAATCCAACCCTCACACCACCTTCATTGTAAAGATCACTTCATAACAGACACTCCAACAGTAAATACTGCTCACCAACTCAATATGCAAAAATAGCTCATCTGACCTACACAACACAACAATGGAAAAAGCTACTTGCAAAGTAGACAATTCTCACCATTATTGTTGATACCACTTTGTATTTATTCTGTTGCCTCTCATTACTGACTGTATTTGCATTTGTATATGACTCATTTTCTTTATTAAACTGTCATTTCTTTGATGGAAATGTTGCAGATGGAATTCTTTATCTTCTTCTATTGAGTCATGCCATGTCTCAGTTCCTTAGCAGGGTAGACAAATAAAAGGCAAGAGATAGCCCTGGCCCATGCAGTCCAGTTTGTTGGAGTGTCATCCCACAACTGAATGGTCACTGGTTCAATTCCCGGTCAGGGCACGTGCCCGGATTGCAAGCTCGATACCTGGTTGTGGCACGTGCAGAAGGCAGCCAATTGGTGTTTCTCACATCAATGTTTCTCTCTGTCTCTTTCTTTCTCTCTCCCTTCCCCTCTCTTTCGAATGAGAATAAAATAAACCTTGAAAAAATAAAGACAAGAGATAAATCAAGATATACCCTGGCCAGTGTGGCTCAGCTGGTTGGAGCATGGTTCTGTAGCTGAAGGGTTGCTTTGGATTCCCAGTCAGGACACATGCCCAGGTTGCAGGTCCAGTGCTTGGTCCAAGCACAAATGGTAGGCAACCAAATGATATTTCTCTCACATAGATGTTGCTCTTTCTCCCTTCCTCTCTCTCTATAAACAATGAAAAAATATCCTTGGGTAAGGATAGAGAAAAAAAATATTTGTAGAATATATGACAAGTACAGTTCTTATGTATATTTTCTCTAAAGAGTTCTCATAAATCCAAAATAAGGTTGGAGGCAGCCCACCCTGTAGGAGGGCCCTTCTGGAGCAAATTGCCTCTACCTGTGGCCTTGCCGGGGTGACCTATGGACAGTTGCACACTCCCAATGTGTATCGCACCATCACATGCTGACCCTGGCAAAGTTGCCAGAGATACTTTCAACAAAGGACTTGGCTTGGGGTTGGTGAAATTGGACGTGAAAACAAAGTCATGAAGTGGCGTGGAATTCTCAACATCTGGTTCCTCTAATACAGAGACTGGAAAAGTTACTGGGACCTTGGAGACTAAGTATAAATGGTCACAGAGAAATGGAACACGGACAACACTCTGGGAACAGAAATCCCAATTGAAGAGCAGATTTGTCAAGACTTGAAACTGACATTCGATACCACCTTTTCATCAAACACAGGAAAGAAAGGTGGTAAACTCAAGTTTTCTTACAAGAGAGAATGTATGAGCCATGGATGCCACGTTGACTTTGATTTGCTGGACCTGCCATCCATGGCTCGACTGCCTTTGGTTACAAGGGCTGGCTTGCTGGACACCAGATGACCTCCAACAGTGCCAAATCAATGCTGACGAGGAATAACTTTGCTGTGGACTACAGGGCTGGGGACTTCCAACTACACACAAATGTCAATGATGGGACAGAACTTGGAGGATCAATTCATCAAAAAGTATGTGACACTTGACAATTCAGTGAACTTTGCTCGGACACCAGGTACCATCTGCACTTGCTTTGGCACTGCAACTAAACAGCTGGATCCTGCTGCTTCCATTTCTGCAGAAGTCAACAACTCTGGTTTAATTGGAGTGGGCTACACTCAGACGCAGGCCTGCTGTGCTGCTCACACTGTCTGTGCTGGTAGATGGGAAGAGCATTAATGCTGGAGGCCACAACTTGGGCTTGCCCTGGAGCTGGAGGCTTAATCCTGCTGAAGGAAACCTCTGAGGATGGATATCGGAAGATTTGGCCTTAACATACTTCCACTGTGACCAGCAGGCTTTTTTCCCTCCAAGGAGATGATCCAAACAAAGGACGAGCTAAACAGGAGCTGTGATTTAACTTTTTAGACAGTTACTTGCTAGCTGGTTCCAGCTGACTTGGTTACCTGTCCAGTCACCAGTGCTGCCGTTCTGCGGTCCCCTACACGTTATTTAAGTGCATTTAGCTGTTAAATGTGCTGCCCACAGACAATGAAACAGACCTTCATGAAAACTATACAATGGTGTGCACTTTTGCTTTTATGTGCCTTTTCACATTGAACATCGCCATTGAATGAAATGGGTCCGTGGGTTTAAGCTGAGGCTAAAATTTTTTGGTTAAATAACACTCATTAGAATTGGTTTTGGCATCTTAAAATATGACAATTTATAAATAAAACAAGTATCCATAATTAATGACTGCCAGTATTTGCAAAATTGAAAATTTGCTACCTGGGCTTGAATCTCCCTGGGGTTATTTAGATAATAACTAATTTTTTTCCAGTGACCATTTTGCTCTTTACCAAAATCTGTGCCACAAACTCCTTTGTGTTCCTATAATAACTCCATGAGCTTTTAGACTGCCATAAAATAAGAGGGTATATGCCTTTAAAAAACCACAAAATAAAAACAACACCCCAATAGAAAAATGGTCAGTGAACATGAATGCACATTTTGCAAAAGAAATAAAAGTGACTAATATACATAAAACTATTAATCAAATAAATGCAAATTAAATTAAACAACTTTTTAAATAGATGAACTGAGCAAAGATGAAACAAATTAACAACAGCTAATATTTATTATCTGCTATGATCCTGAGTCTAAGCACTTTACATGAATTCATTCGCTTAACTTTCACAGCAAGCCTGGAGGATGTTACTGTTCTTACCCCCTACCTTTTACAGACAAGGGAGTAAGGCATAGAGAGGGTAACTTACCCAGGGTCATACAATTAGATAACGCTAAAGACAGGATTTTAATTCAGACACTTGGTTTCCAAAATCGTGTTCTTGACGATTTCATCTTTATGTCTTCTGCAGAAGACTAAACATTTATTAAATGTTTTCTATTTTCCAAGTACAGCGCTAAGTTTGTCCATAAATCATCTTACCTGACCCTTACAATAGCCGTAGAAAAGATTTATTTTTCTTTTTTCCACTTTACAGACTAATAAAATTAGTCCCACCAAACTGAGACTAAGAGAAACTGAGAAACTTAGCTAAATTAACAACTAGTAAGTGAGAGAACTAGGTCTGTTGGCACAAAAGCCTATACCCAGTGTTGGCAAGAGTTTGGGAAAACAGGCACTTCCATGCACTGTAGGAAGTTAAATGGAATTACCATGGTAGATCACAATTTGGTGATGCCATTGGCTTTTGCAGTTTACCACTGGCTGACCTAGTTTTTCAAACATATTACTTCCTGTGAAATCACTATGAACAGAGATTCTTCTACAAAGATGTTTAATGACCACTATTTATTATTTGGACTGGAGCAATAGCTAATGGTGTATCTTCAAAAAGAAACACAATGCAGTCATTAAAAATGATGTTATAGTCAAAAATTTTTATGACA
>VMDR010028732.1:0-13067 GCA_007922815.1 Macrotus californicus | reverse complement strand
TAAAGGATGTATACACACACAAAGAGACATGCCCCCAAAATGTTAAATAGCAATTTCTAATTCAGTGGGATTTTAGATATCTTTATGCAATTTCTTTTTTTCTTCTCATTTCCTTTCATGAGCATTGCTTTTGGCATAAGCGAATTTTGTAAATTTTATTTAAAAGTTTCTCAAACCATTGCTTATAATAGAAAAACTGGAAATAATCTAAATGTCCACCAATAGGTGAACAACTAAGCTATAAATGACAAGTAATACAAGTAAGCAATGGACAGAGATACTGGTTCTCATTTTAAAGACTGATCAATTATTCAAAATTCCTGTGGCATTGTATAACAAGAAAATCTTACTTCTGAAACTGCATTTGTTTAGAATAATAAAGACAATAAGTTAGGCTTTCCTAAATACACACTGAGAGAGAAGATGCACTGAAGCAAACATAAATTTTATAATCCCAGTTGTTAATGCTCTCGAATCAAATTAGTAAAGAAAGGGCAAGCAGCAGTGACTTAGGTCTTATTCTTCCTGCCTGGTGCCCTTGGCTTTCACTTAGGAGTGTCTAACAAAATATTCATAGGCCGGAAGTGTTAGAAGCAAGGTTCTTCAGTAGTAATAAGTTTCTCGACGCTGTTTGCACAGAAGGCAGTAGCACATCCACGGTCGAAGTTGTTAAGTTCGCTTTCCTAGGACTGTTTGTGCTGCGTTGTCATTCAGGCGTATTTTTCCGGAGATGGGTGGTGCAATGCCTCCTGACACTCAACATGCTCCACTTTGTAGCCCGTGCCAGAGAAAGAGAAAATACCACAAAAAAATACTGAGATGGTATTTTTACTGCACATACAAAATCTCTTTTTTTTTAACAGCACTAATGACTGGAAAGTTTGAGTAAAGGGATATTTACAGATTCTGGTTTTATAAATTAGCTACTGGCAGATAAGATGGGTTTTAATAATAAGTAAATATCAGGGGTGCAGACATTTTCTACTTTCTGTGTCACAGTGTGATTCTTTGTGATGGTAACCGAGCTGAGGTCTTCTGAAAGAAAATACTGGAATGAAGGACGCCATCTGATCCCCTGTAAGAAACTGCCTGACTACGTAGGTGCCCGAGACAGCTGCCCGGGCAGGTGTCTGAGGTACAAGTGCAGCGTGACCAAGAACACTGGTCAGAGTTTGGCTACATGTCATAGCAGCCTCTCACAGTTCGAAATATATATTGGTACTTGTGTGGGTAAATGTTTATTAGAATATTATAAACATTCATTAAAATATCTATAATTTTTCCAGTACAAAATGCTAGGTAAATTTTAAATTTTTATGTTAACCATAAGGTTTATGTTTTTGCAGGTGTGCACTGATTTACATGTGTCCGATCAGAAAAATTATAAGGGCTGTGATAACTATCTTTTCTCCACTGTTCTGAAGTGTCCTTCTGCCCTGAGTGACAAAATCCATTTGCGTGTGTCTGTTCCCAGGTTCTCTGTTCTATTCTGTTGGTCTATATGTTTAACCTTGAAACAATGTCCAACTGTTTTAATTATGGTTATCTTTAAAATAAGTCTTAACCTGTAGAACAAGTCTTTCCACTTCATTTTTCCTTCAAGTGTATTTTGTCTACTCTGGGTTATCATACAAATTTTCAAACTGGCTCAAAAAAGGAAAAGGGCGGGCAGACGGGAGGAGGGGGAGGGGGAGAAGTTGAGCTACTGTCTGCGACCGCATTGCGTCCCTAATCCAGTCCGGGGAGAGTTGGCGTCTGTGTTATATTGGTTTTTCCAATCCAATGTCCCCTATTTATTTGGTGTTCCTTAAGTTCTCTCAGTTATCATCTATAGTTCTGCATGAAGTTCTTGTACACCTGTTGTTTCTCAGACATTTGATATATTTGTTATTAAAAATATCTTTAACTTTTATCTTCTAATTTATTGCTAGTTTTTAAATATACACTTGATCTCTGTACATGAACTTTGTATCCAGCAATCTTGATAAATTCACATATTAATTCTGATCATTTATCTGTAGGTGCTTTTAAATTGTACGTGTACAATCACATATAAACTACAAATAATGATATTGTCACCCAACTTGCTGCATGGCCTATTGCTGGATATGTTTGCTAATGATGGATCTGTGAATATAAAAAATATATATATGAAATATCCTATACATTCAATATATAATTTTTTCCATGAAAGATCTTTTTTTTTTCTCACAATGTCCTTTACACACAGGTTTTAGTATCAAAGTTCTGCTGGCCTCATTTCTAAAGAAAGCTGATGACTGAGAGTGTGTAAAATTGGTGTCTTTGCCTGTTGGCCACGTGCATTGGTTTGTGTAGGAGAGGGTTCCAGGGAACAGATGTAGGAACTGGAGAGGGTGAAACTGGGGAGGAGCAGACGCAAAAAAGAAAGTGCTGGGGACAAAGGAGGCTTAATCCTGCTGGGACCTTCCACGCATTGACGAAGAATGTACTTCTGAACTGCCCACTCAGAAGGAAGAAGGTGACAGCAACCAGTTTGGGGCAGGTATGGTTTTTTCCCCGTGACTTCTCTGACATGACCCAAGGGAGACTTGTGGGACCCTCCCCACCAACATTCATCCGTGTGCAACCTGGAAGTGGGGGGACTCGACATCCCACAACCAACCAATGGGGACAGGAAACTGTGGATATCTGCTTCCCTCTTCTGGACTAAAAGGTAAATTGACAGAATGTGAGTTTGAGGATAAAAGGTATTTTTTACAATTGGCATGATTTCTTTCTCAAATGTTTGGTAGAATTCGCTGGTAAAGCTATCTGTGTGCCTTTCTTGTGGGAAGATTTTAATTAAAAAATTCAGTTTATTTAAAAGACGTAACTATTCAGATGTTCTGTTTCTTCTCGTGTAAATTCTAAATTGTATTTTTCTAGGCATTTGTTTCATCTGATTCGTAGTATTTTGGCATACGATTGTTACTTTTTTATTCAGTTAGTGTTTGTTTAGATTCACTCACAAAAGTTAGATGTTTTCTTTGCTCACTATTTCTTTTGCTATATAGACCTTTTTTCTAGGGTCCTTGTCTTCCTTCTGAAGTGTGTCTTTCAGAATTCCTTCCCTGGGAGTCTCGCTGGTAGCAAACTTCCAGTTTTGTTATCTAAATATATCTTCCATGCATCTCATCTCTTGAGAGATAGTTTTCCATTGTACTTTGTAGCTCTAGGCAGACATTCTCTCTCTGCACTTTGAAGATAATAGTCCTCTGCTTCTGGCTTGTGTTGCTGTTACTGTGCAGTCAGCTGTTCATATACCTCCTGTTGGTAAACATGTTGTCTTTCCTCTGTGAATGCTTTTGAAATAATTCTGTTTGTGTTTTGAAGTCTCACTACAACGTGTTTAGGTGTGCATTTCTTTGAAATTACCATGTCTGGCTGGCATTGATTGGGATTTCTGAATCCAAGAATTCAGCCATTTTCTCTCTGAATTTTGCCTTTCTCCCCCATTTGCTCTATCCTGTATGTACAATCTCATATTTGAGTTTGATTGTATATGGTTTTTTAAAGGTTATTTTCATTCATGGATGAAATTTGTGATTTTAGTCCCTGTGCTATTTAGTGCTTAAAAAATGTTTTATCAGCTCTATTGCTCCAAGTTTATCTTGGTGAATCCTTTGGGCTAGTATTTAAAGTTCATTTCTCCAGAGATCATTTGCATTCGCTGCTTCTGCCTGGCACTACCCATCCAAGCACACATTAAACTACATTTTTAGATTGCAGGTTTTTCATGCTATTTGAGCAGAACTCATTCTAGCCCCAAACTCCTAGGAGCATGGGGGGTTTGTCATTCTTGATTCAAAAAGAAAATTGTTTTCGTTTTCCACCAGCTTAAACATAGTTATTATCTATAAAACCATATTTTAACCAGTTTTTAAGAGGTGGCTATACATGGAGGGGATTTCTCTGTGAATTTAATCTGCCACGTTGTTCTATATTTTATTTTACTGATTTATTCAGGCCGCAGCATCAGGTAGATCCAATGACTGAAGTTTATGTATATTAGAAATATGTCTCATATATTACAATATCTTATATTTGAAAAGCTGGAAAGACAACTTCTGCTCATTGTTCCAAATTGTCTTAGCTCTTTTCAGACGCTTATTATTTCATATGTTTTAGAATTTGTTGTCAAAATGTATGTCTGTGGGACACTGATAGACATTATATTAATATATACTGTTTCTGTGTGTAAAGTTCAAGAAGAATTGAGTTATTTATAATATTTAATCTTACCTTCTGCACACTTTCGGTTAATAGTTTTAAGTTTTTTCCCTAAGAGACGGATGTTTTCCATTATAGTTTCTAACTAGTTACTTTGGGATTACTAGTTATTTTGAAATATGTTGTTTTTAACATCCTGTTTGTACAAATGGCTTTAATAGTTCTTAAGTATTTTTCTTTTTGTCAGAACATGGAAGGCTGCCAAAAAAAAGCAAAATAAAATAATAAATGCCTCAGTTAATGGCTTTTCCCCCCAAATTTTCCAATACTACAAAGATTACTTTTCTCTGCAGCCTGAGCAACCCTTGAAAAGGAAATACTAATCGCTCTTCCCCTCTCCCCACCCCCTTAATGTTTGGAAAAGAAATGAAATTACTGTGGTTCTCAAGGCAAAGAACCAAAAATTCTTGAAATGGATATCTGGGAATTCAGTACCTCTACTGAGACCCCTAACACGTTGTATATTTAATTAAAGCATAGTTCCCACCATTACTAATTGCTGTCAAGAAGAATATACATTCTAGGGTCACTGTCCAATGCAAAACTCTGAGAGGCAACCCACTTTCACAATCTGACGTCAACTACAGTTCTTCAAAGTTCAAAAGCTATTTTTTCCACCAAGACGGTCACCACCCCCACCACCCACTCTCGTGAGCATTTTACATTTTAGTAGTTAGGTCTTGGAAAACACTCAGTGAATTTTAGCTGGGAGGCATTTTGGATGGAAGTGAGGATTCTTAGGGTTAACTGTAACACCCGTGATAACATAGAATAAGTTACCCCCGACGTGTGAACAAGTGAGCACTAGTAACCTTCTGTTAAAGGCCTTCCACCCACCAACCCTCACCACCCCCACCGCCACCCAGGCCCGGAAAACTAGTTTATTTGGACTCCTGAAACACCGATTTCCCTCAACAGCCATTTAGAAAACAAATCATAGACATAACTTTTTCGCTGGAGGATTATAATTGCAGTATACGACAGGTGATCTCAAAGCAAACTCAGACAATGCCTTGCCCTGATTGAAAACAAGAGCCAGACGATTAGTGAACGACGATTCCTAAAAGCGCGTGTGTGCCGTCGCCCGCAGAAAACCGTGAGTCATTTCGAGTATCGCCGCTGGAGGGCGCTCCGAGAAACTTGACTGCCAACTGATCCCACGCTCTCTGGGCCACGCCCTCGTTTTCTGGGCTCTCGGCCGCGGCGCTCCTCCCCAAATTCTCTTCCGGCGGATGAAGATCTTACGCTCTCGGAGCGTGACGCAGCACGCCTAACTATAAATACGTGCCGACGGCTGACGCTTTCTCTCTGATTTCTCGGATGGCGTGCAAGATGGCGCCGGTGAGTGAGCGTGGTCTAGCTGAGCTGGTCTTACTCCGGAGTACACGATATGCGTCGGAGGGCCGAGGTTGTCTCCAGAGAGAGAAGGGGAGGGTAGGAATGGAGACTGGGTCCGGAAAACAACCGGCACGTTAACCCTCAAGATGGTTTTTCCACGCGGTCTTGTGGCGTTCGGGCTGGGCCCGGGCTTGGCTTAGGGTGGGTGGCCGTGCGCGCGCAGGGAAGGAGGCACGGCGGTGAGCGGGGCGAGTGGCACAGGCAGCCTTTGGGCCGTGCCTTTCCTCCCCGGCCCTGGGTGCTGCCGTTGCTTCCCTTACTTACTTGCCCCGGAAAGGAAACGTCAGTACCGGGCGGGCCTGGTTACGGCGGCTGCGATTCTGCCTGTTTCTAAAGAGAGCTTCAGAACTAAGTAAGGGGGTGGGGGGGGTGGGGCAGGAAGTTTGTTTATTGCCTCAGGAAGAATTGTTTTAAAGGTACAAGTTACGACTCAGGCACATATGAAAGGAATGTGCTTTAAAGATTTTATTTACGTTACTCATTAATGAGGGAACCAGTAAGACGTTAAAGTTGGTCGAGAGAGAGAGTTAGTTTAGTAGCCATTTCATTTGCGTAGCCTTATTATGTGGTATTGATCTAAAAGTTCTGGGTCTGGAAAACTTAAGTTACCTATGTCTTTTAAAATTAAAAAAAAATCTTTACCAGACTGAAGGTCTCCCTCCCCTTCGCTCACCTGTAACAGCATAAGGCTTGAATTCCCTGGATTTCAGTGGTGGTGACCGAGCTTGTAGTGGGTGGTGTGCTCTCCCCGCCCGCATTGGGACGGCAGTAGTGACGCAGCGCCTGTCTGTAGAAGAGAGCGCTGGTGATTTAAAACTGGACATGGAAAGGAATCAGGGCCGTAAAGCTTTTGTTAATAGCATAGCAAAGGGAGTGCGATTAAAGGTTCAAACATCTGAGTGGGTGTTTCTAGTTTTAACTTGGCATAGAAGGTGGATTGATCCCCTTAATCTTTTCCCGTTGTAAAAATGTTTTTTGTTTGTTTGAGTCTTTGGATGAAGGAAGCTCACCATATACTTTGTACTTTGAGTTTTGTGTTTGTGAGATATTCGGATGACGGATGGGAAATCTCCATTGGATTTTACCAAAAACTTGGTGTAAACAAAGTTGAGTGTGTGATAGATATTAAGCAATTTTTTAGAGTTAATACCATTTCATATAATAATCTCATAGTAGTGTGTGTCGTACTGATTTTTAAAGTTTGCATATAAAGTGAATGGTTTTTTTTTAGAAAGTCATAATTATGATAGCTTTCTGTAACAGAAAGTCAAGAAGCCTAAGAAGACAACCTGGAAGTTTGGTTTGGACCTTACTCACCCAGTAGAAGATGGGATTTTCGATTCCGCAAACTTTGTAAGTATCAATCTACTCAGTTTATTTTTATCTCTGTAGAGTTCTTAATAAGGGTTAAGTATGTAATGCTTGATTTTAACCTAAGCTCTATTCCTAGGGTACCTTCCCTAGTGAATATCTAGGGTTTCCTTCCCTAGTTTTGCATTTTTTCTGTTTTAAAATAGGAGCAGTTTCTGCGGGAAAAGGTTAAAGTCAATGGAAAAACTGGAAATCTTGGGAATGTGGTTCACATTGAACGCTTCAAGAATAAAATCACAGTTGTTTCCGAGAAACAGTTCTCTAAAAGGTTAGTGTTTGTTTTTCATAGTATTTGACTGAAATTTTGATAATTGTGGAATATTTATAGACTGTAATCCTAATATTCTCTATTCATATGTAAACGTAGATATATTGATGTCCGTGAGATGTATCAGAAGCTTTGAACCTCAGTGAGGCCCACATGAACAGGAGATTTGTGTAGTTAGCAGTTCCGGTTATTCAGGCTGCTTGTCAGTAAGTGTGATTCACTGAGAAAACACAGGCAGACAGGTTATGCCCAGGCCTCTTGTCCAGTGAACCATAGGCCCTGTGATCCAACTTGTATATGAATTAATCACTAGGGATTTGGAGATAAAAGGAAGTATCTGTCCTTGAGGGTCTTGTAGGCATACAGATAAATAACTATAAAATGAGATAGGGAGGGCCCAAGAAATTAGCAGGAAACCTGAAAATGAACATAGTGTTGCCAGTGGAGTGTAGAGGGAGCAGCATTAGCAAAGGGCTGGGAGGCTGGAGAAGATTTGGTAGTTAGGGATGCTGTAAAGCGTGAATGGGAGGGCATGGCTGGTGTGATGAGATGAAACCATACTGACAGCTTTGAATGCTGAGGGCAGCCATCTGTTAGTTGCAAGGCTGTGGATAATCTTAAACTTGTAAATGGAACCTGTTGACGCGTTGCCTCTCGTTGATCCAACGTGGGATTGCGATACATTTGAAGAATGAAATTGTATATTTAGTTTTAAGACGTCATTGTGGCAGTGAGACTGAAGAAAGAGTTGCTGTCCTGCTCTCCTGCACGCTGTCTTCTCACACAGGAATATTAGGGCTAATGAGATGGGGGAAGGGCTTGGAGAACACAAACATGTTCCAGTCGGGGCAAGAGGCTGCCTCAGTTGTGCCCCTAGCAGTGCTGCACAGTAGTTAACACAGAGTGCTTTGGGGGGAGTTGGGAGTCCAAAAGATGGACATAACAGTGCATGTCTTATATGTAGTGGGCCTCTACGTAGCAGCTGTTATTTCTTAATGAAACTCATGTTTTTCTTTAAAGATACTTGAAATATCTCACGAAGAAATACCTTAAGAAGAACAGTCTCCGAGATTGGCTTCGCGTGGTGGCGTCTGACAAGGAGACTTACGAACTTCGATACTTCCAGATTAGTCAAGATGAGGATGGATCTGAGTCTGAGGACTAGGGGAGCCACCTTTTAATAGGGCTCTGCTCACTGACAAGACAAATGAAGTGTTCGAGAGAAACATCTAGAACTGAACTTTTAGTTTTCTGTGAATAAAAAACAGTACTCTATATGTTAAGCTTTTGTCTCTTATTTAAGTGTATGTTGTTTACGTGGTGCTGGTTATCCTCTGGTAATTCCTGTTACAGAATTTAAACAGTTTACAGCTAGTGGAATTTGTTCCAGGATTTCTGAGATTTTTATTGCTTATGTATATGTACTGAGGTTAAAGTATGTAGCGTTGTATGGGAAGTAACAAAGCACAGTTTGGGTGTAACTTTATGTAGTAAAATATTTAAAATTCTGTTGGCAGTCTCAGATATTTGTGTACGGTGTGTAAATGCAGTCCCGAGTACCTAGAGCAGTTCTTGTATGTAGTTGCTCAGTATTGACTCATTCCTGCCCTTTGCTTCAGAGGGTGTTGACTTTCTAATTAGCATAAAGTCTGGATGAGCATGGTATTGCTCTAAACCATTATTTAATTGCCAACCAGAAGCCTTCTAGGCATTAGAAACAGAAAACTTGGTCTGAACTCTTAGCCATTTAATCTGTGTTCCTTGTCTGGAAAATTATAATTTACTCAGCCTATTGCATTTTTTCTCCTTAACTCCTTTCTGCGCCATCCCCCCACCACAATCATTCTAAAAATGTAGGTTATCTATTAATTACTTAGAACTTCTCAGTTCAGGGGACCTTGTCCCCTAAATTAAGAGGCCTTTGAGAATTATTTTAAGCAGAATGGTTTGGCAAAGTCCAGATTACAGGAGAGAGGAAAATAATAGGAAAGTGCTAGCTACCATACAGATTTCTTGGTTTTCCAGTGGTCCCAAGTAATGTGGCATCTTTCTCTACTTTTAACCCAAAAGTGGTAGTGTTGATACTTAGGTTCGTGTGGCATCTTTCTCTACTTTTAACCCAAAAGTGGTAGTGTTGATACTTAGGTTCGTAGATAGACCATGGGCCCTGATAGCAGTAGAATTTGTTGCCAAATAGGTCTTGACTGTTCTAGTACAGAGATTTATATAATCGGTTTTGGGAGTGTTTGAAATAAGTTTTAAGTTTCTTGATTATTTTCTTAAGAGCTCCCCATTAGTGCACTCGTTGCCCTAGTGTGACGTCTTGGTTCTTTCCCAGATGATTGTAGTAACTTTCTAAATTATATCTGTCCCATTCTTGGAATAGTTCATGTCATACTGGATGCGAGGAGAAGGATGTTAATTGTAGTGACCCCTGGATGATGGCAGATACAGAGTTTTGGAGAGAAGTGGATAGATTGTGGAGATTTTTTTCTAGGATAAAATCTGTGGGACTTGATGGACACTGGTGGTAAGGGAGAAGTGTCTAGGGTGATACACTTGCTAGCTGGTGGCATTTGCTGAGTTTGGGCACAATGGAAGAAGGCAACAGAAGGAAAAAAGTTCAGGCCATGCTGAGTTTGAGGTTCAGAAGGTGTCAGGCGTGAAGTTGAATATACTGGTCTCCAGCTAAGAGGAAGGGCTTGGGTGGCGGTGTCTGCTGCTCTTAGGTGTGTAGTGTGGGTGGCACTGCCTGTGAGTGTGGAGTGAGGATCACGTATGGCAAACGCCAGCTGCTTCCTCCGTCACTTCTGTAGGGTCATCTTCCAGAAACATCTGGTGGTGTATTCACGAGCTTAAAATTCTTCAGAATTAATTTAACATCTCTTACTGTGTAATAGTGCCTGGGTATATCATGCTGATTAAGATATACATGCCTTTAAGGAGTTGGTGGGTTAGTTGAGACAGGTAAATCCATTTATTAGAAAACGTGTTTAACCCTCTCCGAAGGAGCGCTCTTTCCCCCGAGACACTCCCGCTGTTCGAGGTGAGCCATTGTGAGCCATTGTATGGGTGCCGGATATATCTGGCACTCGTACCTAAAGGGTTAAAGAGTGATTCCTCTATTAGTCCCTTCCGTAATGCTTCCTTCCCCTCCAGGTAGCCAGTTAAAAAGAAAATTACGGCCTATCTGTGCCTTTGTATACACCATTAGTTAAGTGAGAGCTTACTGTGCTCACTTCTCCGCATTACTTTTTTCCATTTAATATCCTGCAGTCAGTGGATCACTCCTGTGTCGATGTACCATCGTCTATTCAACCAATTCATAGTTTATTCAACTGATGGGCATTTGAGTTGTTTCCAAGTTGCTATAAATAGTGCTGAATTAAAAGCTTTGGACACATACCTTCTCTCATGTTTGCCATTAAATTTTTGGAGTGGATTCCTAGAAGTGAGACTTCTAGATCAAAAGAGAAGGGAATGTGTATTACTATTTTTTTAATCCTCATACAAGGACATGCTCATTGAGAGAGAGACATCGATCTGGGACCAAACCCTCAACCTTGTGGTTTTATGGGACAGCACTCCAATCAACAGCCACACTGTCCAGGGCAGGAATGTGTAATTTAAATACACATTGCCATTTCCCTCCACGGTGGGGAGGGATAATGTCATTTTACCCTCCCACCAGCAGTAACTGAAAATGCCCATTTTCCCTCAGACTCACCAACAGATTATATTGTCCAGTTTGAGTTTTTTTGGTCTGATAGGTGAGACATGGTTTTCAGGATAGTTTTAATTTGAATTTCTGTTGTGAGTGAGGTTGAGTGTCACGAGCCATCTGTATTTTTTTTGGTGGGTTACCTGTTCATATCTCTAGGATGTATATGGGATTCCCGACTTTATTCTTTTTTTAAAGTTTCTATATTAAGGCTGTTAAACCCTTGCTTATGATTAAGTTGCAGATTTTCTTTTCAGTTTGTTATTTGTATTTTTTCCATATTGTGGTTTTTTTGCTCTAGCAGAATTTTTTTTTTTTACTTTTATGCAGTTAAATCTATCATTTTTCCTTATTGCTTTAGGATTTTGAGCCATTAGAAAAGTTTTCTGCATTTCCAGGTTATTAAAGAATAATGTTTTCTTACAGTGCTTATATGATCTCAGTTTTTAAATTTAGGTCTCTGTTCTATTTGGAATTTACTGTGGTTTACAATTTAACAAGTAGATCTAATTTTACCTTTCTTTTTCCTATGTTTCTACGCACTTATACCATTAACCCTGATTCTAAAATACTGAGAAAGTTTTGATTAATAATGCTTTTCCTACTTACCTGGACACCCTTGTTTGTGGTTATGCTGAACCGGTTGGAGAGACTGCATTACAGCTATAATATGCTGCTCTTTTTTTTTTTACACGCTGGATGACTTAAAATCTGAAGGGCCGCTTTTAAATAGTATGTTGACGTTTATAAAGGGCTTTCTCTTTTGATCCTTCGGCAATATGGTGGGATATTATCTTCCCTGTTTTGCACAAGCAGAAACGGTCTCAAACGAGCTGGCTTCCCCAGGGTCACACCATGCCATCACCTCTCAGTCCTCATCCAGTGCTGTTCCACCCTAGGGCTGTGCCCCTTACCACACAAGGCTGTGGTCAGGCCACGATGCAGTGGAGCCGTCTGGTATTGTAAGCCCTGCCTCTGCTACCTACTAGCTATGTGACCTTGGACACACCTCCACCCTTCTGGGCCTCGCTTTCCTCATTTGTATGTAAAGAAGAGTGGAAATAGGTTGGTGTTTGTCAGACTTGAGTAACTCCTTTCCTCCTTTCCGTAAACACTGATACCTTATGTGTCCTGTCCCAGTCCTGATTTCCATCTCCATGATAGGACTGAGGCACCCGTATCCCCCACCAGCCAAGGTTTGGGAGGCTTTCTATTCTCAAACAACAAATTAAGATTCTTTCAATTTTCTGAATGTAAATTTATAATGTTGAGTGCTTTTAAGACAGAAGCCTGCTCCTCCCCATGCAGAGGCATTCTCCTGCCTCCTAAAACATTTTCCTGTCCTAAGCCTGATTCAAAGAACCAGAGTAAGGATCAGGGATCTCGATCCCTGTCCCTCTGAGTCCAGAGGGTGTAAATGACACAGATCCCAGATGTTACAAAGGTGTGGTCGTTGATTTCTGTTCTGCCAGGTTCTGTCCTAAAAACTTAGGCATCACTTAGATGTGGTCTCTTGCACCCAAGTAGTCTACAGTTCTAACGGGGGAAGCAAACATAAGGACAAACAACTTGAGTTTGTGGTTAGTGCCACAATAGACCACAAGGTGCTTCGGAAGCACCTCTACCATAATGAGTGGGAAAGAGCACCCAGGGAAGCCTTCTGGAAGAGGTAGCTGACCACAAGCTGTCTTTAAGGCACAGTGGGAATTAATGGGCCAAAGAAGGAGGAAGGGATTCCGGGCTAGGAGGAATGGAGGTGGTAGTCACAACTCAGTGAGCTCCTTCTCTTTTAGAATCTTCACATGCACCTCATTTCAGCTCTGCAGCCATCCTTCAAGGTAGCCATTGTTTTCCTTTCACACCCCAGAAAACCAAGGGCTTAGAGTGCTGAGCAGTCCACTGGGGGTTACCCAGTTCTGAGTTCCAAATTAGAATTTAAACCCAGGTCTGTCTGACTTCAGTGCTCATGCTCTGTAAGTGCCTTAGTGTAAATGTTTGCAAACCTCCCTGCCAGGCAAGCCTTTCTTACAGTGATGCTCATTCAACTGGCTTTAAGCC
>VMDR010028731.1:0-13031 GCA_007922815.1 Macrotus californicus | reverse complement strand
CTCTAGCCAAATGGAATATGAATTGCTATTGGATCACAAGTGAGTAAGTAGATAATAAAAGTGTGAGGGTGGCAAGGGAATCGTACCACTGAAAGGAGAAGTGACAGAGGACAGCTGAACTAACTGCCTTTAGTGGGGCCAATCCTCTGACCGACATTTCACTTCCAAAGTCAACCGATGTTGGAAAGAGTAAGAAGCTTGACTTTATTCTAAAAACAACAGGCCACTTAATAATTATATTACCTATAAAAGAGGAGGATTCAAGATCAGAGGCACAGACACATTTTAGACAAAAATCATTTCTCTTTAAACAGTGTGAAAACATTTTTATCTTGTATCAGAAGGACTTAAGCACTATGCCAGTTCCTGGTTGGGTCAAATACATCAACGAATGGGCAAGCTAAGTTGGATAAAAGACTTGATAATGTGATTAACGTGTAGTGAAGAAGACACTGATAGCTCAGGACTGAATTCACGTTTTGCCTACTTTCATTAATGTGAATGTATTATGCTTATGAAATTGGATTTATACTATAAATTATTGGATTTATACAATAACATTATTGGATTTATACTATATAAACTAAACTATACATATAATCTAAAGGATGTCCTAGAGTTTTTCTGACTTTGCTTGGAGTGAAACTTAAATATCATATACAAAGAAAAAATAAAAGTCAACTAGAGTCTGAATCTCTTATAGACTGGCCTGTCCCTCCTAGGAAAAGTCTCCTTTATTTATTTAATTATTACATTTTTTAAATTGAATTTACTGGGGTGGCATTGGTTCATAAAATTACATAAGTTTCAGGCACACGATTCTACAATACATCATCTGTATATTGTATGGTGTGTTTACTACTCCCAGTTGCATCTCCTTCCATCACCATTTATCCCCCTTTTACTCTTTTTTACTTCCTCCTGTTCCCACCTTCCCTCTGGTAATCATCATACTATTGTCTGTGTCCATACATCTTTCTTTTTTATTTTCTTTGCTTAATCCCTTTGCCCTTCTCAACCAGCCCCCAATTCCTTCCATTCTGACAGCCGTCAGTCTATTTTTTGTATCTATGAGTCTGTCTCCATTTAGTTTGTTTAACAGATTTGAAAAAAAATATAGTAATGAAAATATATTTTTGTGTCAGAATTTGTTTTTAAATTAATTCCTGACTAATGTAAAGAAAATAGCAATATGACATCAGAAATACCTTAATATAGCCTTGGTAAGGGAGAATACATTATCTAGGACTTCTTAGTGAAATTCCTTTGCTTATTAATATACTCAAGTAACTAGAAGGGTAGGCTTACCTCGTGACTCTAATACTGAAGTCATAGACTCTTGAATTTTCTGTATTGTCTTAAAAGGCCAGTTGAAAGGCAATGTGTGAAGCATGATATATGGATCAAATTTAAGTTTAAACATGGGCACATTGGTTCAAATACTCTAATAGGAAGTTGGATGTTAAAGTCAAACCAGAGACTGAGTATGAGACTGCATCTTTATATAACTGTTCATTTCTTTCCTTGTGTGTCAATATGTCCATATATGCTTTCCCCATTTTCTTGACAATGGATTCCAGTGAATATATCTGCTTAGGCTATTCAGGGTTTATTATTAATTACATTCTTAGGCCTTAGGGCTTTCTGAAATTTCCTAAGATCACCATGTGACAACTGAATTATGTGAAGATTCAGTCTTTGCATGTGCCAGTGGGAATGAAAGAAAAATGTTCTCTATCCCTAACACTAATCAATGACTAGAACCTTTTAAGTTCTCGGGTACCTTTCTCAGTGACACTCTTCACATCACAAATACTTTAAGATAAATATGAAATGACTAGCTGAGAAAAGAGAGGACTCAAAGACAAAATCATTACCCTGATTTATAAGGCCCTAAACGAGCTGGCCCTCCATTCCTTTTCTGTTTTTTTAATTCTTTCTGCTGAGACACACTTGTCACTATGATTTTTGTGTATGTTTATGTGTACATGTGTGTGTGTTTCTGAGAAAGCAAGGATGGTAACAAATCAGATTCTTCATGATTGATGTGCCTTTAGCTTCAGATGATCCTCTCTCAGAGATCTTCATAGTTCACTCTCTCATTTTGTTAAATCTATACAATAACACTACATCATCAGGATGCTCTTTTGCCATCTTACATAAAATTTCAATACTTCTTGCCCCAAATGTAATAGATTCTTCTCTGCTATATATTTTCTTGTTAACACTTAATACCACCAGATTGGGCAAAAGTAGACACAGTCTACTTTTTTTACAGTTGTTCATACGGAAAACAATGCAATAATTGGTAAATAATAATAAAAGAATAAACTCTGTGTTTTGTGTACTCACAACTGTAAACCTAAATTTGCTCCACCCTATACATATATCACATAAAAACATTATGTGATTATTGGATAGTTTATGGAGTCTTTGTTTAAATCTTTTGTCTTTTATAATTTTTTATTATGTTTTTTAATTATTCTTTATTTTTCAATTACAGTTGACATACAATATTATATTAATTTCAGGTGTACACCTCAGAGATTAAATGTTATATAATATACTAAGTGATCATCCCTATAAATCTCATACCCATCTGATACCATACATAGTTATTAGAATATTATTGACTATATTTCCTATGCTCTACTTTATACTTGCCATGACTGCTTTGTAACTACCTATTTGTACTTCTTAATCCCTTCACCTACTTCACCCACCCCCCAACCTCCCTCCCATCTGGCAATTCTCAAAATATTCTCTACATCGGTTCCTTTTCTGCTTACTCATTATTTTTTTAGATTCTGTTGTTGATAAATTTGTATTTATTGCTATTTTGTTCATATTTTAATCTCTTCTTTTTCATCTCCTCCTCTTCCTCCTTATTTTTCTCCTTCTTCTTCTTTTTCTTCCTCTTCTTCATCTTCTCCTTCAAGAGGACCCTTTAACATGTCATGCAATACTAGTTTGGTCATGGTGAACTCCTTTAGCTTTTTCTTTTCTGGGAAGCCTTTAATAAGTTCTTTTATTCTAAATGACAACATTTCTAGGTAGGGTAATCTTGGTTGTAGGTCTTTATTTTTCATCAGTTTGAATATTTCTTGCTGATCTCTTCTGGCCCACAAAGTTTCTATTGAGAAATCAGCCATTAGTCTTGTATGAACTCCCTTATAGTTAACTGTTTTTTTTTGTTTTTTGTTTTTACCTTGCTGCTCTTAAAAGTATCTCTTTGTCTTTAACCTTTTACATTTTAATTATGATGTGTCTTTGTGTGGACATCTTTGAGTTCATTTTGTTTGGGACTCTGCATTTCCTGGATTTAATTTTCTTTATCAGATTAGGGAAGTTTTCTATCATTTTTTTTAATAGGTTTTCAGTTTCTTGCTCTCTTACCCTTCCAGCATTGCATGTTGTGAATGTTGATATGCTTGCAGTCATTTCTGTGGCTCCTTATGCTATCCTCATTTTTTTGGACTCTTCTTTCTGCTGCTATGATTGGGCATTTTTTGCTTCCTTATAGTCCAACTGCTTTTTGATTCTTGGCTTCATCTACTCTACTATTGATTCCTGTTCAATTAATTATTCTTAAGTTCAGTTGGTATATTCGTCATTTCTGACTGGTTCTTTTTTATGGTTTCCATGTGCTATTTTATGCTCTTGAAGTTCTAAGTTCATTGAGCATCCTTATAACCAGTTTTGAACTCTGTCTCTGGTAGGTTTTTTGTCTCTACCTTGTTTAGTTCTTTTTCTGGAGTTTTGTTCTATTCTTTTATCTGGAATGTGTTTCTTTGTCTCCTAATTTTGGCCACCTCCCTGTGTTTATTTCTATGCAATAGGTTGAGTTGCTATGTTTGCCAGGCTTAGTTGAGTGGCCTAACGTAGTAAGTGTCCCATAGGGTCCAGTAGCACAGCCTCCTCATTCATCTGAGCTGGGCATTCCACGTACATCCCAGCCCATGTGGGCTGTGTGCACCCTCCTGTTTTAGTTGAGCCTTGCTTGCTGTTGGCATATCAGTTGAAAGGATTAACCCCCTTAATCCAAAAGGATGATCAGCTGCAAGGGCTGCCTGCAACCACTGTGGAGGATCAGCTGTGGAGGGGCCCACCTACACAGCAGGACTTACTTCAGTGGGGCTTTGGTGCCGCTGAGTCCTCCCAGTGAGTGTGCCACTTGTGGAGGTGGTTGGGTAGTGTTTTAATGTGGTCTGAAGCTGTACACTAGGTGTGCTGACTCTGAGGCCTCCCAAAAGGTATAGGCCAAGGGTATACACCAGCTATGTTCTGCCTGGGGCCACCGGACATGAAGTACAAAGCAACCTAAAGGTGTCTACTGCTTGTGCTGGGCTTAGCGGTACCCAAGAGAGACCAAGCTGTGAACCAAGAACGGCTGCCACTAGTGATGGGACTAAGGCCACTTAATGGGAGGTATGGAGCGTTCTGAGGCCAGATGCTGCTTGTTTGAGAGATTTTAGAAAAATCTGAAATGTGAGCCAAAACAGGCCATTTGTATGGAGAAGCCACTGAAAATAGCTTGGGTGAGCCTGCAAGTTAGTGGGGTGGGGATCTCAGGGAATCATCATGGTGGGATGAACAGTGATAACCAGGTTGATGGAGACCAGATGTGGTGCCAGCCTGCCAGCTCTGTGGGAGAAGGCTTATCAAAGGAACAATGGCCTCTGCCATAATTTCTATGTGAGAGAAACCTGCCCCTCCAGCTCACAACCTGATGCCAGACAATTCAGTTCCTCCATACATGTTCCTAGTGCCTTTGGAGCTGCTATCCCAGGACTAGAGCTTAGAGGGAGTGAGTCAATGTAAATCAATGTGTGGGCCCTTTAAGAGAAAATTCCTGGGACTCCAGTAGCCTTCTTTTTCATTCAGCCACAATCCCTGCTGATTTTTACATGCAGAAGTTATGGGGCCTTCTATTCCTAGCACTGGAAGCATTGGCTAGGGGACCTCGATCCTCAGGGGGGACCTCTGCAGCCAAGGTATCTCTCCTGAGTTTTATCTTCCACATGTGGATGGAGAACCAGCCTGTTCTGCATTTCTGCCCCTCCTAACATTCTTGATATATTTTTTTTATCTTTAGTAGTAGTATTTTGGTTCAGCTAGATTTCAGGTGGTTATGAATGATGGTTGTTCTGTAGTTTTTGTATTTTTGATGTGGTTGTGCGGGGATGCAAACACCAACTGCATTTACCTACACTGCAATCTTGACCCTTATATTAATATTATACCATAATAACATATTATTATTATAATGTTTTTAATTACCTTATCTTAGTAACTCAAAAATATTCTCAATTGCAAGCTACAACATTTTATTTGTAATACTTTGGAGAAATTCTGCCAATCAATGTCATGTCCCTGATGAAATGTATATTATGGTTTCAGAGATATTAACACATATTACTTTTTTGGAAGTTGTCTCCTTTTTCCTCCACCACTTCCCCCTGCCCCACCTTCCACCCTTGATCCTACCCCCCTTTAGCTTTGTCCATGTGTCCTTTGTACATGTTCCTTGACAAATAGGATGAGGGTCCTTGAAATGGAATATTTATCATGATATCTTTTTTCTCACTATAATGAATGTTTTATAAGGGCAGACATTTTTTAATGCTTTTTTCACTGCTAGCTACATTTATAGTACTTATTATCCCTGTGACATGAAAATAGGTACTCAATAAATATGTTTTTTAAACATGATTTTTAAAGATATTTTTTTAAATTTATTTTAGACAGAAGGGAAATGAGGGAGAAAAAGGGAGAGAAACATCAATGTGTGATTGCCTCTCATGCACCCCCAACTGGGGACTTGGCCCACAACCCAGGCATATGCCCCGACTGGGAATCGAACTAGCGACCCTTTGATTCATAGGTCAGCACCCAATCCACTGAGCCATACCAGCCAGGGCTCAATAAATATTTTTGACTTAATAAATACTTGAATAGATTTTAGCAGTTTTATAGTTAGTTATTCTGTCACTGAAATGACTTAAAATTATTATATCTCCAGATGTTTTATCTTCTCACTCTCTTGAAGCACTGGGAAAGCACATAAGACATTTAAAAAGTAGGTATTTATTAATTTGTATCAAATTGAGAACACTTACTGGAATTTATGGAGGTGGTGTGTGTGTGTATGTGTCTTTATGCATGTGACAATTTCAGAAGACATAAATCTTTGTGATTAATTAGGGTTAAATTTGTGAGTAACAAAATGGAGTAATTTAAAAGTAGAAGTGGGGTGGGAAATTCTTGAGCTATTATTGTAGCACCTTATGGTGCCCAGGACACAGGTTCCATCTAATTTGTTGCCCTGTTCTGCACAGCCTCCACGTCAAAGATCAATTTGTAGTTTAAGAGGACATGCCCAAGCTCTACCAATCTGTTCTCCAGCCAGCAAGAGGTAGAAGTATAAGAGGGATGGATATAGCCCCTGCCACTTAAAGACACTACCTGGAAATTGCACATACCTTTTCTTCTTATGTCTTATTAGTCAATGATGTCACATGACCACACACAGTTAAAAGAGAAAAAGCAAAATTTCAAACCGTTGGTCTGAATGGGAAATGCCCTATTATTTAGAAGTAAATTAATCTCATGGAATAGTTAGTATTCTCCACACTAAAATGTCTATGAAGATCCCTCTTAACACATTTAAAATATAGTATAGGCCCCCATGAAAGGCATCCAGAGTCCTATTCAATTTTTCTTTCAGCTCACAGGCCAAGGTTTCTCAGGGAATGCTAGATATAGGTTCTCATATTCTAATAGCCTATAAACTATACCACAATTTAAAATCTTCTGAATATTCCTATTCCTACGACTCAAGTATAGAGACAGAACAAATTCAATGAAATGAAAAATGAAGAGTAGAAAAATACACAGCAGTCACATCCTAAAGGGAAAGACTGGAAAAGACTCCTTCTGTGACAGGAGATCATTTCCTATAGGCTGTATCATCTGAGCTGTGGTGAGTGCAACCCCCATGATGGTGTCCGCTTCCCTGTGATTGGACTTGCTGCTTCTTAATGGTGTAAGCAATTATTTCAGGCAAGGCTTGTGGTTTTGACAGTATAATTTCCCTTAAAACCTGATAGTTTTTCTAGCGATTTTTTATGCTAGGACTCTCTATGCACAAAAATTGCAGCCAAAGATGTTGTTAATATATATTAATTTAACTGCTTTGAGAATATCTGCAACAATAGATTTGGGTGGAAAAAGAACCAACTGAGTTTTCTTTTTGCTACAGAGAATAAAATGAGTTTGCAATTGGCTTGGGGACACAGTCTCACCACAGTGAAGTCTGTGTTTGAGGGCCACCATCAGTAACAGCTTTGGTTTGGGGTAACAACACATTTGTTTCTTCAGTCCTCTGAGTCCCCAAATAATTGGACTTTCAATCAGTGAAAATTGCCCACTGCAGCTCGAGAATGCTTTCGTAAGCAGGGTAGTAAACTTTTTCAACTCTACTTTTTGGCTGGTAAATCTAGTCTCAGGAACATTCTCTGTTAAGCATGTAGAAATAGCTAATGAATACCTACCTACACTTTGAAATTTTCATTTTATCTAGTACTATGGCCTCCTTTAGCTTAGGTTCTGTTATTTTTAGCACAATAATCCAGGTACCAAACTCTTCATTAGTTCAATTTAGATTTGGCTGTTACTGGTGCAGAATACCCACACTAAAACTTATTGAAATAAAATTCTAATAGGCAGTCCTCTTTTATCAAATGGCAGTAGAGTGTGACAGTTGAGAAAATGGTATCTGGTACAATACTGCTTATGTTCAATTCTTACTTCACCACTTACTGTCTGCGTGACCTAGGACATATAACTCCATCTCTGTGCTTCATTTTTACGACTATACAATTAAAATAATATTAAATGTCTCCTAGGGTCGTTGTGAGAATTAACCACATTAATACATACAATGAACTCAGAACACTTCCAGGTACAAATTATATACATGCTAAGTTGTGATTAGTTAGCTTTTGCTATGCAAAAAAATCCCCAAACTAGTGTTTTAAAATATCATCCATTTCTGTTGTTCACAATTCTCCAGATCAGCAATAGGGGCTGGTTTGGGATGCGTGTGGCTAGTCTTTAGGAGGGGGTTCCTCCTAAGTCTGTGGTCCGCTGGTAGCCCACTGGGGCTGACTTGTTCACTGTGAACTCATTGAGGAAGCTGGGTTGACTGGGGCTTCTATTGATGTGTTTCATCATCCTGCAGTGAGCCACCCAGAGCTTCTTCACGTGGTAGTGGTGGCATGGGTACTAAGAGTAGCAAGGAAGGGCAAGTTCTAGTGTAAAAACTTTTGTCTAAATCTATGACTGCATCCTGTTTGTTGCTGCCACACTGGCCAAAAGGAAGAGCTAGTTCATCCCATATTCAAGGAGTGGAGACTCTATCTCTTGATGGGAGGAAATGTAAAGTCAGGTTGCAAGGTGAGCAGTATATTTATAGCATTATTTGCAATTGACTACCACTGTGATTATTATTGCTGTTGTATTGAGCTTTACCATAATGTCCTCATTCCCCAATTAACATCATAGTCTAGTTCCAAACATCAATGTTTGCATTCTAAATATGAAGCAAAAGTATCCACTTCCTTTAAAGGACATAGTGGTGAAAAGTTTCTTGGTTGGCAGAATAATGGACTACAAAGATGCCACTGGAAATTGAATTTGTTGTTTTATACCAAGGGAGAATTAAGTTTACAACAGAATTTAGGTGCTAGTCAGCAGACCTCGATTTGAAGAATTTATCCTGATCTATCTGTATAGATCACAAGAGTCCCTATAAGTGAGAAAAGGAGGCAGAAGACTCAATGCCAGAGTCAGAAAGATATTGGAAGATTTTACGCTGTTGGCTTTGAAGATGAAGAAAGAAGCCATGAACCAAGGAATGCAGGAGCCCTCTAGAAGTTAAGAAAGTCAAGGAAACAGATTTTTCTCTCAGAGCTTCTGGAAGGAACATGGCCCTGTTGATACCTTGTTTTACCCCAGGGAGTCTCGTTTTAGACTTCTGACCTCTAGAACTGCAAAATATTAAAGTTATATTGTTTTAAGCCACTAAGATTGTGGTAGTTTGTTACAGCAGCAACAGTTCTACCCACTACTTCTGCTTAACTGCTAAAACTTCATAGCATGGCCACATATAGCTGTAGGAAAAGTTAGGGAGTATAGGACTTTTTCCAGGGTGACTATGTGCTTAGATAATTTTATGTTTTATTTACATGGGAAAAAGAGAGAAAATATAGGCTCTGCATGAGTGTGGTTGGCAGGGTGATAATATGGGTGTCATAATTTATAGTTTTAATTGCACCTAGAATGTGAAGTGTTATGCTTGAGTATGACATTGTTGTGTTACAGAATTACATGCTTATGGTTTTATAATGAAAGGTTTTGTAATAAAACAGGGGCATTACTTGTGCCGGACCCTGTATATGTGAGACAAATAGTAATGTCTGCCACAGTGACCTTACTCACTTTATCAGCACAGTGCTCATACAATTTTAACTATTTTAAAAGTATGTATTCCAATAACTGAGGACCTGATTACCAACATAAAATAAGAGACAAAGAATACCCTACATACCTACAATGCTAGTGGTACAAATGTGAGCAAAAATAAACACATATTCAGGGTTTTTAAATGAGTTAGTATATGTAAGAGCCACATAACAGCACATGAAACATAATGAACACTATATAATTTCTAGCTTGTATGATTTTTTGTTTTCGTTACTGTGACTCTACAAATAATACACACATAAACTTCTTCTGTCAGTTTAATTGTTTTATTTGGGGGGAAGTTAGTTCCCATACATTTTCAATTAGGGGTGAACAGTATTTTTGAAGCTAATATTTAAACCTAGACTTTTATTCCTCTTTAGAAAATACAGAATCCAACCACATATTATGTTCTCCTTTGGTCTTGATTTAAGCAGCTTTATCTCTGCAGGTACCGATGATCATTACAGCAAATTAAGCACTGTTTCTGTGATTATAATTGGTGATAGGGATAAATAATGTATAGACCCAGAGTCAGTGGGGAAACAAAACGTGTAATCAAAGACAAACTAAATTAAGGAATATTATAAAAATTAATAGTAGAGTATCTATAAAACTAATTTTAGGAAACTCAAAAATAGGTATTGTTTCATTTGCATATGTTTAGTCTATATTAAACTCCAATGAGAAAAACAAGTTGTGTTTTATGAACATCTAATCTGTTTCTAACATTGTGCTAGTAAAAGCACTGCCTGTAAAAGGAAAAAAAGCATATTCACTACGTATGTAGTTCTTGTAATAGAGACTTACTCAAAATAAAGTATCATATTTAGTAAGCGCTTCAGCTATATTTCTATTAAGATAATTGTTCTTTTGATTTTACAGATGCAATAATTAAGGCTTAGAAGAGTTCATTAATTTACACGCTCACATGCCTAGCAAGTCATACTAGATTTGCCCATCTTTCAAGTGCTTGTTGGCTATTTATATCTTTTTTATTTGAGAAATGTAGATTTGAGTTCCTTCCCCATTTCCTAAATTGGAATGTTTGTCTTATTTTTGCTGAGTAGTAGGCGTTGTTTATATATTCTGAATACAAGTCCCTCATCAGATATGTGGTTTGCTCTGATTTTATGAACTGTCTTTTATTTTTTTAATTAAGACATTTTTTTCAGTGTTATTAATTCATAGCAAAATTGATGGGAAGGCACAGAGATCCTCTATGTACCTCAGGATTTGGACAAATATATAATGAAACATATTCATTATTATGGTAGCATACAGAGTATTTTCAGTACCCTAGATATCCTCTCTGTTCTGTCTATCCATTCCTTCACCAACCCCAAACCCTAGCAACCACTGGTTGTTTTCTATCTCTATAGCTTAACCTTCTTGAGAATGTAATATGGTTGTAACCTTATGTAGCATTTTCTTTTCTTTTTATATTTTCTTACATTATTTTTTAATCCCATTATACAACCCCCCAGCAAACTCTTGTCCATGTCCATGAGTCCTTTTTCTTTTTTGCTCAATCTCTCCACCACCCGACCTCCCTGCCACTGCCACAGCTGTCATCCTGCTCTACATCTGCCCATTAGATTCTACATGTGAGTGAGACCGTGTGGTATACACCTTTCTCTGACTGTCTTATTTCACTTAGCATATGTTCTCCAGGTCCATCAATGCTGTCACAAAAGGTAAAACTTTCTTCATTTTCATGGCTGAGTAGTATTCCATTGTGCGAATGTCCCATAGTTGTTTTGTCCACTCATCTATTGATGGACACTTGGGCTGCTTCCACATCTTGGTGATTGTAAATAAAGCTACAATGAACATTGGGGTGCTTACGTTGTTTTGAATTAGTGTTTCGGATTCCTTCAGATATATTCCCAGAAGTGGGATTCCTGGGTCAAAAGGCAGATCCATTTTTAATTTTTTGAGATATCTCCATACTGCTTTCCACAGTGATGACACCAGTTTTCATTTCCACAAATAGTACAAAAAGGATGTCCTTTCTCCACACCCTTACCAGCACTTGTTGTTTGTTGAGTTTTGATGATAACCATTCTGACAAGTGTAAGATGATATCTCATTGTGGTTTTAATTTGCACCTCTCTGATGACTAGTGACGTTGAGCATCTTTTCATATGTCTATTGGCCACGTGTATGTCCTCTTTAGAGAAGTGCCTACTAGGGTCCTTTGCCCATTTTTAATGGGGTGGGGTTTTGTGTGTGTGTGTGTTGAGTTTTGTAAGTACTTTGTAAATTTTGAATATTAACCCCTTACCAGGTGTTGCCCTGGCTTGTGTGGCTCAGATGTATTGGTGAACATGGTGGTTTCCCATTCTGTACATTGTCTTTTTATTTTGTTGATGATTTCCTTTGCTGTGCAAAACTTTTTAGTTTGATGTAGTCCCATTTACTTATTTTTTTCTTTTGTTTCCCTTGCCTGGGGAGATATATCTGATAAGAAATTACAACAAGCAATGTGTGAGATTTTGCTACCTAAATTTTCTTCTAGGATTTTTATTGTTTTGGGTCTAACATTTAAGTCTTTAATCCATTTTGAATTTATTCTTGTGTGTGGAGTAAGGAGGTGGTTTAGTTTCATTTGTCTGTATATATCTGTCCCTTTTTCCCAATACCATTTATTGAATAAACTCTTGAGTCCATTGTATGTGCTTTCTTCCTCTGTCAAATATTAATTGATTGTACATGTGTGGATTTATTTCTGAACTTTCTATTCTGTTCCATTGATCTATGTTCTGTTTTTATGCCAGTACCATGCTGTTTTGTTTGCATATGGCCTTATAGTACAATTTGATAATTGACTTCTTTCACCTAGTAAAATGCATTTAAGTTTCTTCTGCCTTTTCATGACTTGATAGTGCGTATCTTTTTAGCACTGGATAATATGTCCTTGTCTAAGTGGACCACTGTTTGTTTATTCATTCACCTCCTGAAGGAAAACTTGGTTGCTTCCAAATTTTGGAAATAATGAATAAAGCATCTATAAATGTAAGTGTACAGGGTTTTGTACAGACATATTTTCATCTCCTTTAGGTAAATATTAGGGATACCATTGCTAAATTGTAAGGAAACAGCAGCTTTAGTTTTTTAATAATTGTTAAACTGTCTTCAGAGTGGCTGTGCCATTTTACATCTCTGCTAGCGATGTATGAGAGTTCCTATTGCTGCGCGTGCTCATCAGTATTTGGTGTTGTCCGTTCAGGTCCATTCTGATACAAATGTAGTGTTACCTCATTGTGGTTTTGGTTTGTACTTCCCTGATGACACATGATATGGAGCATTTTTATATGCTTATTTTCCATCTGTATATCTTTTTTTTTTTGGTGAGGTATATTTTAAGGTCTTTGCCCCAGTTTTTATTCAGGGCTTTTTAAAAAATTTTTTGAGTTTTTCATTCTTTGTGTGTTTTGCTTAATATAGTCCTTTATGAAATGTATCTTTTGCAAATATTTTTTCCCAGTCTGTGTCTTGTCTTT
>VMDR010028730.1:0-13032 GCA_007922815.1 Macrotus californicus | reverse complement strand
TGAACATTGGGGTGCATAGGTTCTTTTGGATTGGTGTTTCAGGGCTCTTAGGGTATAATCCCAGCAGTGGAATTGCTGGTTCAAAAGGCAGTTCCATTTTTAGTTTTCTGAGGAAATTCCATACTGTTTTCCACAGTGGCTGCACCAGTCTACAATCCCACCAACAGTGCACTAGGGTTCCCTTTTCTCCACATCCTCTCCAACACTTGTCTGTTGATTTGTTTATCATGGCCATTCTGACCAGTGTCAGGTGGTATCTCATGGTTAATTTTTGGCATTTTAATTATGATGTGTCTTGGAGTGAGCTTTTTTGCATCTATCTTGTTTGAGATTCTCTGTGCTTTCTGAACTTGAATGTCTACTTTCTTCACTAAAGTAGAGAAGTTTTCTTTCATTATTTTTTTAATGTTCCTTTAAATTATTTTATTGTTGTTCAAGTATAGTTGTCTGCATTTACCCTCCACGACTCCCCCAACCCAGGACATGCCCACCACCCCACATGCTTCCATCACCCCTTGATTTTGTCCATGTGTCCTTTATAGTTGTTCCTGAAAACCCTTCTCTCCTTTCCCCCCATTATCACCTCCCACCTCCCCTCTGGTTACTGTCAGATTGTTCTTAATTTGAGTGTCTCTGTGTATAATACGCTTACTTGTTTGTTTTGTTGGTTAGGTTTCACTGAAAGGTGAGATTCTATGGCATTTGCCCTTCACCGTATGGCTTATTTCACTTAGCGTAATGCTCTCCAGCTCCATCCATGATGTCGCAAAGGGTAGGAACTCCTTCTTTCTTTCTGCTGCATAGTATGCCATTGTGTAAATGTAACATAGTTTTTTTATCCATTCATTTACTGATGAGTACTTAGGCTGCTTCCAGCACTTGGCTACTGTACATTGTGCTGCTATGAACTTTGGACTGCATAGATTCATTTGGATTGGTGTTTCAGGGATCTTAGAATATAATCCCAGCAGTGGAACTGCCAGGTAAAAGGCAGTTCTATTTTTAGTTTTCTGAGGAAATTCCGTAGTGTTTCCCATAGTGGCTGCATAAGTCTGCAATCCCACCAACAGTGCACTAGAGTTCCCTTTTTTCCACATCCTCTCCAACACTTGTGATTTGTTCATTTGTTTATGATGGATGTTCTCACTGGTATGAAGTGGTATCTCATTGTGGTTTTAATTTACATCTCTCTGATGGCTAGTGATGCTGAGCATCTTTTCATATGTCTCTGGACCCTCTGGATGTCCTCCTTGAAGAAGTGTCTGTTCAAGTCTTTTGCCCATTTTTAAATTGAGTTATTTGTCTTCCTGGAATAGAGTAATGTTACTTCTTTATATGTTTGGTGTTCAAACCATTGTCCAAGGTATCATTGAGAAATGTGTTTTCCCATATAGTTGATTCTCTTTTCATTTTAATGCTATTTTCTTTAGCCATGCAGAAGCATTTTAATGTCATGAGGCCCCATTTGCTTATTTTTTCCTTTATGACCCTTGTTTTAGGGGACATATTGATGAGAATATTATTGCATGTAAAATCTGAGATTTTCCTTCCTATGTTTTCCTCTAGGACTTTTATGGTGTCACAATTTATATTTAAGTCTTTTATCCACCTTGAATTTATTTTTGTGTACCTTCTAAATTGGGAATCGATTTTCATGTTTTTTGCAAGTAGCTGTCCAGATATCCCAACACCGTTTGTTGAAGAGCTATTTTTACTCTATTTTATGCTTCTTTCCCCTTTGTCAAACATTAATTGACCATAGATACATGGGTCTATATCTGGGCTCTCTATTCTGTTCCATTGCTATGTGTCTGTTCTTATGCCAGTACCAGGCTGATTTGAGTGGCCTTGTAATATAGTTTGATATCAGGTATTGTGATCTCTCCTATCTTGTTCTTTGTTACAATTGCTACAGCTATTCATAGTCATTTGTGGCTCCATATAAACTTTTGAAATGTTTGTTGTATATCTGTGAAATATCTCATTGGTACTTTAATAGGGATTGTGCTGAATCTATAAATTGCTTTGGGTGGTATGGACATTTTGATGATGTTAATTCTTCCCATCCATGAACATGGTACATGCTTCCATTTCTTTGTGTCTTCCTTAATTTCTTTCTTCAGTGTTCTGTAGTTTTCTGAGTACAGGTCTTTTACCTCCTGTGAGGTTTATTCCTAGGTAATTTACTTTTCTTGTTGCTATATCAAATGGGATTTTTTTCCTGATTTCTGTTTCTGATATTTCATTGTTGGTGTACAAAATTGCCTTTGACTTCTGAATATTGACTTTGTATCCCACTTTTTTGCCAAATTCACTAATTAGGTTGAGCAGTTTTTTGGTGGAGTCTATAGGATTTTCTGTGTATACTATCATGTCATTTGCAAACAATGACAGTTTTGCTTCCTCTTTTCCAATTTGATTGCTTTTATTTGTTTTCCTTTTCTTATTGCTGTGGCTAGGACTTCCAATACTATGTTGAATAAGAGTGGTGAAAGCAGGCATTCTTGTCTTGTTTCTGATCTTAGTGGGAAAGCTTTTAGTTTTTGCCTGTTGAGTATGATGTTGGCTGTAGGTCTCTTGTATATGGCCTTTATTATGTTGAGGAATGTTCCCTTTATTCCCACTTTGCTGATTGTTTTAATTATAAATGGGTGCTGTACCTATTCAAATGCTTTTTCTGCATCTATTGATATCATCATGTGATTTTTGTCTTTTCTTTTTTTTACGTGATGTACTCTGTTTTTTGATTTGTGAAGATTGTACCATCCTTGCATCCCTGGGACGAATCCCATTTGGTCATGGTGTATGATCTTTTTAATGTGTTGCTGGATATGGTTTGCCAATATTTTGTTAAGATTTTCACATATATGTTCATCAGTGATATTGGCCTGAAGTTTACATTCTTTCTTATGTATTTATCTGGTATTGGGATTAGAATGATGTTGGCTTCATAAAAAGTGTTTGGTAGTATTCTGTATTCTTGGATTTTTTTGAATATTCTGTGAAGGAAAGAGGTCAGCTCTTCCTTAAATGTTTTGTCAGTTGGGTCCAGGGCTTTTGTATTTGGAGAGTTTTTTGATTACTGTTTCAGTTTCATCACCTGTTATTGGTCTATTCAGGCTTTCTGCTTCTTCTTCCTTGAATTTTCGCAGATTATATTTTTCTAGAAATTTGTCAATCTCACCTAGGTTTTCAAATGTCGTGGCATATAGTTCTTCATAGTAATTTCTTACAATCCTTTCCATTTCTGTGGTGTCAGTTGTAATCTCTCCTCTCTCATTTTTTATTGTATTTATTTGGGTCCTCTCTCTTTTTTTCTTGATGAGCATGCTTAAAGGCTTGTCGATTTTGTTTACCAGCTCCTGGATTTATTGATCCTTAGAATTGTACTTTTAGTCTGTATGTCTTTTCATTCTGCTCTGATCTTGGTTATTTCCGTCCTTCTACTTGCTCTGGGCTGTCTTTGTTGTTGTTCCTCAAGTTCTTGTAGGCATAGGGTTAAGATGTTTATTTGAAATGTTTCTATCTTTTTTAAATAGGCCTACATCTCTATGAACTTTCCTCTCAGGACTGCCTTTGCTGTGTCCCATAAATATTGAATTTTTGTGAGTTCATTTGCACTTGTTTCCAGAAACTTTTTGATTTACTCCTTGATCTCATTCTTGACCCATTCATTGTTTAATAGCATGCTATTCAATCTCCATGAGTTTGAGTGTTTTGGGTTTTTTCCCTTGAGGTTGGTTTCTAGTTTCAGTCCCTTGTGGTTGGAGAAAATGCTTGATATGATTTCAATTTTCTTGAGTTTGTTCAGGCTTGTTTTGTGTTCTATCATGTTGTCTATCTTTGAAAATGTTCCACATGCATTTGAAAAGAATGTGTATTTTGTTTCTTTGGGACGAAAGGCTCTATATATATTAGTTAAGTTAATTTGATGTAGGACATTGTTCAGTGCTACAATATCTTTGTTGAAATTTTGTGTGGAAGATCTATCCATTTTTGACAGTGGGGTGTTGAAATCCACTAGTATAATTTTTTTACCATCAATATCTTTCATGAAGTCCTCCAAGATTTTCCTTATGTATTTGAGTGCTCCTGTGTTTGTTGCATATATATTTACAAAATGTATGTCTTCTTTATAAATTCTTTCCTTGAGTATTATCAAGTGACCTTCTGGGTTTCTTTTTATGGCCCCTGTTTTAAAGTCTACTTTGTCTGATATCAATATTGCTGCCATGCCTTTTTTTCCTGTCCATTTGCTTGGAATATTTTTTCTAGCCCTTCACTTTCAGTCTGTGTAGGTCTTTTGTTCTCAGGTAGGCAGCGTATGTGTGGGTCATGATTTCTTATCCATTCAGCTAGCTATTCTATGTCTTTTGATTGGAGCATTTAATCCATTTATGATAAGTTTATTATTAATAGGTACTTATTCATTGCCATTTTACTTCCTTCAGAACTGTGTTCCTCTCTCTGTCACTCTTTTTTTTCCTTTTCTTAAAGTAGAGCCTTTAGCATTTCTTGCAGGGCTGGTTTGAGGAGGTATATTCTTTTAGATTTCCTTAGTCTGAGAATCTCCTTATTTGGCCTTTCATTTTAATTGAGAGCCTTGCTGGATAGAGTAGCCTTGGATGCAGTCCTTTGTTTTCCTTTACTTGGAATACTTGGCATTCCCTTCTGCCTTGGAGAGTGTTTCCTTTGAGAAGTCAGCTGCTAGTCTTATAAGGGCTCCTGTGTGTATTATTTCCTGTTTTTTCCTTGCTGCCTTTAACATTCTCTCTTTGTCTTGTTTTTTGCCATTTTAATGATGATTGTCTTCAAGTGGGCCTCTTTGGGTTCCTTGATTGGATTCTCTGTGTCTCCTGGATTTGTGTGACTTTTTCTCTCATCAAATTAGGGAAATTTTCCATCATTACTTTTTCAAACAAGTTTTTTTCCCTTGCTCTTCTTCTCCTCCTGGTATCTTTATTTTGTGGATATTATTACATTTCTTGTTGTCCTGCAGTTCCCTTAAAACCTCTTCATTCTTTCTGTGTCTCTTTTCCTTTTCTTGCTCTTTCTGAGAGTTTTTTTTTTTCAGCCTTGTTCTCTAGCTCCCTGATTCAATCCTCTGCTTCATCTAGCCTGCTTTTGATTCCTTCTACTGTTTTCTTCAATTCAGAAATTGTATTCTTCATTTCCTCTTGGCTCTTGTTGATAGTTTCTGTTTCCTTTTTCATGTTGATATGGTTTGCAGTGAGTTCATTGTAGTTTCCTTGTAGTTTTTGGTAATTCTCGGTGAACTCATTGAGCTTCCTCATAACTATTGCTTTGAACTAAATATCTGGTAGTTGCCTCTATTTCATTTAGGATTCTTTTTGAAGCTTCATGCTTTCCTTTTGTTTGGGGTTTGTTTCTTTGTCTTCCCATTGTTTGTGAGACTCTTCATTTTAGCCTCTGCTTCCTAAATTGATCTGTTGTGACTCCCTGTGTTTGTGGTGTAAACTTGTAGACCTTTGAGTTTCAGTGGTGCAGTCTCCTTGACCTCCTTAACTTGCTTCTCTTGAGATGTCATTTATGTTGGGTCTCTGGATGTCTTTGGGTTTTGATGATTGTTGGGTGTTTTTTTTTATGAGTCCTTACCTCTCGCTGGTTAACTGAGAGTCACTCTGCCCACCACATCTTGTATGCTGTTGTGCAGGTGTGGACAGGTTGTGTCAAAGCTGGTTCTTCTGTCTGTCTGGGTTTGGGGGCTTCTCTCTTGCTATTGTTCAGTTGTTTGTTGTCAGTAATTTCCCCACTGCTTAGTTTTATTTCCAGATCTGTCCTGGGTTGAGGTTAGTGTGGCTTCCACTCCCTCCTTCTCCTATTGTTTACTGTTGGTGGTTCCTTTGTTGGTGGGTTCTGTCTTCCAGCTGGTATACTGGTGTTTGCAGCTCCCACCTAGTCTTTTATGTGATCAGTTGGAGGGGGAAGGCAATGGGGAACCTATTCGTGTGTGATGTAGCCTGTGACTCAGCTCTGGTTCTGAACGCAGTGCAGACACATGTGGTGTGCAGGTAACATTCATGGATAGGTCTCCTGTGGGGAATCAGGCCTGCATTGTGCCTAGGCCCCTTTGAAACTTGCTCTTGCAAAGAACTCCCTCACCTGGGATGGAGACAGCAGAAGTTTACTTTTACTTGGGACAGACTTCCAAAGTATATGTGTAACTAGCTAAGCCACCTCTCCACTTTGTATTTTACTTCAAAGGTAAAATACAAAGTGGAGAGGTGGCTTACTTTGAAGTGATCAGCAACATTCCTTTCTTTGCTATCTATAATGGTTAACCTCCTAAAACAAACCTATGCATAGTAAATGAGGATTATCCTGAATGTAATGGACCTGGAGTTTCAATGAAAGCCTGTCGAGGCAAGGGGTCGGGGCCCCTCTCTCTTGATCATTGAGAGATCGGTCACCCATCCTTTTTCCCCACCGGATTTCTCTAGTCTGCATGAATTTGTTTGTCACTTGTCCGGGGATATAGGACAAGTATTCTACAATGACACGCGGTCATGTTGGATGGGACAGAAGGCAAAATGGATTAAGACAGTGGAGTGTATTCTATGGGATTGAAAGTAACAATCCATAGAGCAGAGATAAGAGATCCTTTGGATAAGTATAGTGTTAACCATGATATTTCACCCAACTAGCCACTTTTTGGAAAGGGTGTAAAAATGATAAACTATTGCTAGAGGGGGAAAGGATTGTGAATTGAATCCAGAAAACAGTGACCTTGTGGGAGGTCAGATTATGAGATATAGTGAGATTAAAAGATAGAAATTAGGCATAGTGTGTGAGGGATTAGAGGTAACCACAACAGTAATAAAGTTCCAGAAGACAGTGAAATTGGCTTAGATCCTGAGTGGCTGGGTGCTGTGTAGTGTTTACAATTGTATGCAACAATTATTTACAATAATACTGGAACAACAATCATATGACAGAATTTATATGATCTAGAGAATAGGAAGTACACGAGCTAGAGTATTAGTGTGCTATTGCAACACAAGTGAAGTGAAAGAAGGAAAATTAAAAATACACTATGAAAGAGACAAGGAAAGCTAGTCAAACAATGCAATTAAACAAAAGGAAGAAAATGAAACAGAAAAAATAGAAATAAAATAGACAAATATAATGAAAGAAGTAAAAATTATGAAATGATAATAATAGTACAAATAAACAATTAAATGCAAGTTTTCTGGAATAGCAAAGTATAATTTTTCTCAGTTTCTCAATTGTTGGAATTAGCCTTGTGATCCCTGTTTGGGTCTGACTCTGGTCCTTTTGCAGCTCCAGTTCTTATTGTCTCACTTGGGGAAAAATTTTTAAAAAAGAAAAGGAAAGATATATATAAAGAAAAGCCTCTTGCTGACTTTAAACCTGCCAAGCGAGTTCTGCTGGTTTTCCTGGCTGCAGCAGGCGATGGGTTGTGGGTTTCCCTTTTCTCCCTTCCTATGGTTATGCGAGGACGATTGGGGCCAAGTCTGAGTTGCTGCACTCTTCATAGTTGCCTAGCCTCCAGCCCAGTTCCTCTGTTCACTGCCGTGGCCCCAGTGCCCTTCTGGACCAGGCCTATGCTTTCAGTCCACCAGTTGTGCTGTCCTTGAGGTGCACCACTTAGGGGCAACTCACACACACCTTCTCACTCTTTGCTGTCTTAGGTGCTAGGCACTCTCAAAGTCCTTTCAGGGTAGTTCAGCTCCCCCACTGAGTTAAGACTTTATGGGGACTGCTAACGCCCTGAGTCCTGCTGCTCTTCTCTGTGGAGGGTGCCTCCTCCTTCCTGTTAGCGAGCCAGGCTGGCCCCATAGGGCAGGGGCACTACTGTGGCTATGGCGGCATGTGTGGGCAAGTGCTGGCGTGGCCTCCACCACACGGAGGTGGTTTTGGGTGGGCTTGGGCACATGGCCTCTGCTGCTGTGGCAGAGGGTTCTTTCATTATTTTTTCTTTTTTTTTAACTTTTTAAAATATATTTTATTGATTATGCTATTACAGTTGTCCCATATTTCTCCTCTGCCCTACACCCCCTTATTCCCCTCTGCCCTACACCCCCCTCCCACCCACATTCACTCCCCTTAGTTTATATCCATGTGTTATACATATAAGTTGTTTGACTTCTCCATCTACTATACTATTCTTTTGTTTTTAAGTATATTTTAGTGATTATGCTATTAGAGTTTTCCCAATTTTTCACCTTTTATCCCCCCTCCACCCTGCACACCCTCAACCCTCCAGCATTTCACCCCCTTAGTTTATGTCCATGGGTTGTACTTATAAGTTCTTTGAATTCTCTGTTTCTTATACCATTTTGACTTCTTCCCATCTATTTTATACCTACCAATTATATTTCTTATTCCCTGTACCTTTTCTCCCCTATTGCTCCCCTCCCCTGTCTCACTGAAAATCCTCCATGTGATATCAATTTTTCTGATTCTGTTACTGTTCTAGTTGTTTGCTTAGTTTTTTCATTGTTTTTTTTTTTCTTTTTTAGATTCTTTGTTCATAGTTGTGAGTTTTTTTTGTCATTTTACTGTTCATAGTTTTTGATCTTCTTCAATTTCTTGGATAAGTCCCTTTCACATTTCATATAAGAAGGGCTTGGTGATGATGAACTCCTTTAAATTGAACTTATCTGGGAAGCACTTGATCTGCCCTTCCATTCTAAATGATAGCTTTGCTGAATAGAGTAACCTTGGATATGGGTCCTTACTTTTCATGACTTGGAATACTTCTTTCCAGCCCCTTCTTACCTGCATGGTTTATTTTGAGAAATCAGCTGATAGTCTTATGGAAACTCCTCTGTAGTTAACTCTCTCCTTTCCTCTTGCTGCTTTTAAGATTCTCTTTGTCTTTAATTTTGGATAATTTAATGATGATGTGCCTTAGTGTGTTCTTCCTTGGGTCTAACTTCTTTGGGACTCTCTGGGCTTCCTGGACTTCCTGGAAGTCTATTTCCTTCTCCAGATTGGGGAGGATTTCCTTCATTATTGGTTCAAATAAGTTTTCAGTTTCTTGCCCTTGTTCTTCTCCTTCTGGCACCCCTTTAATTTGGATATTGGAATGTTTAAAGTTGCCAGAGGTTCCTAAGCTTGTATTCATTTTTTTGAATTCTTGTTTCTTCATTCTGTTCTGGTTGGATTTTTTTTTCTTCCTTTTGTTCCAAATTGTTGATGTGAGTCCTGGTTTCCTTCCTGTCACTGTTGGTTCCCTGAATATTTTGCTTCATTTCACTTTGGGTATCTTTCATTTGCTCTTTCATTTAGCTACCAAGTTCAGTCACTTCTGTGAGCATTTTGATTACCAGGGCTTTGAACTCTCCACCAGATAGTTTGGCTATCTCCTTATTGCTTAGCTCTCTTTCTGGATTTTTGCTCTCTTCTTTCATTTGGACCATATTTCTTTGTCTTGGTGTACATGTTAAGTTGAACGGGGGCGGGGCCTTACGTATTAACCAGGGCAGGGCAACCATCCTTGTTGTGTTGTGGTGCTGTCTGTGGGGGAGGGTCCAGAGAGGGCTCAATGCAGCTTACCTGCTCAGCTCTAGTCCACCTTCCAACAAACCCTCGGGTGAGACTGGGAGTTTCTCCTACCGAAGCAATCCCTACCATAGTCCTCAGTTTGATCTGAGTCTCAGTTTCCCGTTCAGCCAACCCCACCCACACAGCCTGCTGCCTCAGCACAGGTTCTCTCAGCCAGCCACACCTCGCCTCGCTGTGGTTTCTCTCCGCTCGCCTGTCTTACCAGTCTGGTTAGTCTGGTTGACTGTTTCTTTAATTCCTTGGTTGTTGGAGTTCCATGCAGTTTGATTTTCTGGCACTTCTGGTTGTTTATTGATTTTAAATTGGTTGTTATCCTCCTTTTCGTTGTGCGAGGAAGTGAAGAGTTTCTACCTATGCCTCCATCTTGGCCAGAACTGAATTAAAGTTTTAAATGTAAGACCCACAATCATAAAACTCCTAGAAGAAAACATAGGCAGTGTCCCTGACTGATGTGGATCAACAGGTTGGGTGTTGTTCCAGAAACCAAAAGGTCACCGATTTAATTCCCAGTGAGGGTACATGCTTGGGTTGCAGGCCAGGTCCCTGGTTGGAGGCATGTGAGAGACAACCGATCAATGTTTCTCTCGCACATTGATGTTTCTCTCCCTCTCTCTCCCTCCCTTCTCCTCTCTCTAAAACTAAATAAATAAAATCTTTTAAAAAAGAAAAGAGCAGATTCTCTTACATCTCCTGCCTAAGAGTTGGGCTGTAAAAAGCAACAACTCCTCTTCTTCCTCTCCACCATCTGCTTGGCAGCTGCAAAGCAGCAACCATGTGTGAGTGCATCTTCATCAGTGTTGAGCAGGCTGGTGTCCAGATCCACAATGCCTGCTGGGAGTTCTACTGCCTGGAACATGGAATCCAGCCCAATGGCCAGATGCCAAGTGACAAGACCATTGGAGGGGGAGATGACTCCTTCAACACCTTCTTCAGTGAGCCAGGTGCTGGAAAGCATGCCCAGGGCAGTGTTTGTGGAAATGGAACCCATAGTCATTGATGAAGTTCGCACTGGTATCTATGGCCAGCTCTTCCTCCCTGAGCAGCTGATCACAAGCAAGGAAGATGCTGCCAATAACTATGCTCATGGACACTACACCATTGGCAAGGAGATCACTGACCTCATCTTGGACTGAATTTGGAAACTGGCTGACCAGTGCATAGGTCTTCAGGGCTTCTTGGTTTTCCACAGCTTTGGTGCGGGAATTGGTTCTGGGTTCACCTCCCTGCTGATGGGGCATCTCTCTGTCGATTATGGCAAGAAGTCCAAGCTGGAGTTCTCCATTTACCCAGTCCCCCAGGTTTCCACAGCTGTAGTGGAGCCCTACAGTTCCATCCTCACCACCCACACCACCCTGAAGCATCCTGATTGTGCCTTCATGGTTGACAAGGCCATCTATGACATTTGTCATAGAAATCTTGATATCAAGCACCCAACCTATACTAACCTGAATAGGTTGATAGGTCAGATTGTGTCTTCCATCACTGCTTCCCTCAGGTTTGATGAAGCCCTGAATGTTGATCTGACCAAATTCCAGACCAACCTGGTGTCGTATCCTCACATCCATTTCCCTCTCTGGCCACCTATGCCCCTGTCATCTCTGCTGAGAAAGCCTACCATGAACAGCTTTCTGTAGCAGAGATCACCAATGCATGCATTGAGCCAGCAAACCAGATGGTGAAATGTGACCCTCACCGTGGTAAATACATTGCTTGCTGCCTCTTGTACCATGGTGGCATGGTTCCCAAAGATGTCAATGCTGCCATTGCCACCATCAAGACTAAGCATACCATTCAGTTTGTGGACTGGTGCCCCACTGGCTTCAAAGTTGGCATTAATTACCAGCTTCCCACTGTGGTTCCTGGTGGAGACCTGGCCAAAGTACAGTGAGCTGTGTGCATGCTGAGCAACACCACAGCTATTGCTGAGGCCTGGGCTTTCCTGGACCACAAGTTTGACCTGATGTACACCAAGCACGCCTTTGTCCACTGTTATGTGGGTGAGGGCATGGAGGAAGGAGTTTTCTGAGGCCTGTGAGGACATGACTGCCCTAGAGAAAGATTACGAGGAGGTTGATGTGGATTCTGTTGAAGGAGAGGGTGAGGATGGAGAGGAATACTAAAGTTAAAATGTCACAATGGGGCTTCCACCCAAGATGGAGGTGTAGATAGACACACTGTGCCTCCTTGCACAACCAAAAGAAGGACAACAACAAATTTTAAAACAAAAAACAACCAGAACTGACAAAATCGAACTGTATGGAAGTCTGACAACCAAGGAATTAAAGAAGAAACATTCATCCAGACCAGTAGGAGTGGCAGAGACGGGAAGCTGGGCGGAGAGGACTCGAGTGGCAGGGTGTGGATCGGGGCAAGGCGTGGTGATGGACCAGGCAGTCACACACCCTCGTGCAATAAGCCAGGAGGAACAACTGGGGAGCGAGATAGACTCTGAAACCCAGAGTTCCAGCACAAGAAAATAAAGCCTCAAAGCCTCTGATTGAAAACTTCTGTGGGAGTTGAGGCGGCGGCAATGGGAGAAACTCCCAGCCTCACAGAAGAGTTAGTTGGAGAGACCCACAGGGTCCAGAACGTGCACAAGCCTACCCACCCAGGAATCAGTGCCAGAATCAGCACCAGAGAGGCCCAATTTCACTGTGGGTAGAGTGGAAAGTCACTGAAAACCGGCAGAGAGCGGAGCAAGAGCCATTGTTCCCTCTCAGACCTGCCTCCACGTACAGCGTCACAACGCAGCTACGTGGTTGCCCCGCCCTGGTGAACACCTAAGGCTCCGCCCCTTACTAGTAACAGGCACGCCAAGACAACAAAAATGGCCCAAGTGAAAGAACAGATCAAAACTCCAGAAAAAAATACAACTAAGTGACCAAGAGATAGCCAACCTATCAGATGCACAGTTCAAAACACTGGTAATCAGGATGCTCACAGACTTGGTTGCATTTGGCCGCAAATTAAATGAACAAATGAAGGATACAATAAGGGAAATGAAGGAAAATGTACAGGGAACCAACAGGGATGGGAAGGAAACCGGAACTCAAATCAATGGTGTGGACCAGAAGGAAGAAAGAAACATTCAAGCACAACACAGTGAAGAAGCGAGAATTCATAAAAACAAGGAGAGGCTTAGGAACTTTCAGGATTTCTTTAAACATTCCAATATCCGAATCATAGGGGAGCCAGAAGGAGAAGAGAAACAGAAAGAAATGGAAAACTTATTTGAACAAATAATGAAGGAGAACTTCCCCAATCTGGCAAAGGAAATAGATTTCCAGGGAGTCCAGGAAGCTCAGAGAGTCCCAAAGAAGTTGGACCCAAGGAGGAACACACCAAGGCACATCATAATTACATTACCCAAGATCAAAGATAAAGAGAGAATCTTAAAAGCAGCAAGAGAAAAGGAGACAGTAACCTACAAAGGAGTGCCCATCAGACTGTCAGCTGATTTCTCAAAAGAAACCTTACAGG
>VMDR010028729.1:0-13032 GCA_007922815.1 Macrotus californicus | reverse complement strand
TCCCCCTTTTCATCTATCTCCTCAGCATCCCTCCCATTTGGTGACCATCAACATGTTATCTGTATCTCTGAGTTTGTTTTTGTTTTGTGTGTTTCATTCATTTTGTTTTTTATATTTTACATGTAACTGAAATCATATGGTATTTGCCTTTCTCTGGCTTATTTAACTTAGCATAACACCCTCTAGGTCCATCCATGTTGTTTCAAATAACAAGATTTTATTCTTTTTATGGCTGAATAATAGTCCATCGTATATGTATACTATGTGATTTTTATGCATTTGTCTGTTGATGAATACTTAGGTTGCTTGCATGTCTTGGCTATTGTAAATAATGCTGCATTGAGCATAGGAGTTTATATATGTCTTTTTGAATTAGTGTTTGGGATTTCTTGGGATAAATACCCAGAAGTGGAATTGCCAGGTCAAAAGGTAGTTTCATTTTTAATTTTTTGAGGAATCTTCATACTGTTTTCCACAGTGGCTGCACCAGTCTGCATTCCCATCAACAGAGCATGAGGGCTCCTTTCTCTTCATTTTTCCTTGCCAATACTTGTTTGTTGATTTATTAGTGATGACCATTCTGGCAGGTGTGAGGTGATATCTCATTGTAGTTTTAATTTGCATTTCCCTGATGGTTAGTGATGTTGAGCATCTTTTCACATGTCTGTTGGTCTTCTGTAGTCTTCATTGGAGAAATGTCCATTCAGGTCCTCTGCCCATCTTTAAATCAGATTGTTTACTAATTTTTGGTGTTAGGTTGTAGGAGTTCCTTATATATTCTAGATAATTTCCCCTTATTAGATGTAAATACTTTATTTTTCCAAGATGCCCAGAGAACATTTCATACATAAATGAGCAAATCCTTAGCCCATCAGTTGGTGTTGGTGAATCCACTTATATTTTTAATTTCATTAATTTATTTTTATTGCTGTTCACGTACAGTTGTCTCCATTTTTTCTCCATGAGCCTCCCCCACCTCACCCATCCCCACCTCCTACCCTCTTTGGCTTTGTCCATGTGTCCTTTATACATGTTCTTTGACTACCCTTCCCCTTTCCCTCCTGTTATCTTTCTCCCACCTCCCCTCTTATTACTGTCAATTTGTTCTTAATTTCAATGTCTCTGGTTCTATTTTGCTTGCTTGTTTGTTTTGTTGATTAGGTTTCACTTACCGGTGAGATTATATGGTATTTGTCTTTCACCACCTGGCTTGTTGCACTTTGCATAATGCTCTCCAGTTCCACCCATGCTGTTGTGAAGGGTAGGGCCTCCTTCTTTCTGCTGTGTAGTATTTCATTTCAAAATGACTTTCTCTGCTATGCCTTCTCTTCTCAAATCCTATTCTCTCTCTTTTTTAAATGATTCCTCAAATCCTACTGTCATTTTGAACTATTTGCTAATAAGTCTGATTTAGAAGTTTTTCTTATAAATGTATGTGGAATATCTTTCTGCCCACTTGGCTTATTTAACTATTGTTTAAAAGTTAGTAGTGTTAGGTGTGTTTTCATGGATATATGCTTACATTGCCTATCATAGTGTAACTACCTTGGCTATTTTTTATCTAACATTACCTGACTTTATGCATCATTGCACACCTGTAGAAGAACAGATTCACATGTTTTTCTTTTTTTTTCAGGTTCACTTTTTGTAGACATAATTCACCTGAAGAAAATATGTACTAAGAACTTAGGCTAAGCACAATATCATTGTGCTTAAATGTCCAGTGTTTGGAGCCCACACTGCAGAGTCTGATCCTGGCACCATTTACCAGTTGTGTGATGCTGGACATGTTCCTTAGTTTCCTTGTCTAAAAGGCGATAATGGCACTTACTTCCTAGGGTTGAGTTGAAGGAGCAAATGAGTTAATAGCTTTAGAGTATTCAGAACAGTACCTGCTATTACAAGTATAAGAGTATGCTATGATTATTTTTAAGACAAAGATCTATAAAAGAGACAATTGTCATCTATTTATATAAAATTCTGTGACTCGTGGACCTGTAAAGTAAGTTAAATTAAGTTGTTTTAATACTAATGAAAGTTCTAAAATGTAATTAGATGTGTTAACTGATATGCATATTGAGGGAACGATAAGTCAAAGTAACACAATGTTTTGGAAAATAAGCATGAACATGCTAAAATCTATTCTCTCATCTTCTAGAATGGTAAATTCACAAATGCTAGAAGAACTGGAAAGAGATGACAGGATGCTCATTCTTCCTTCCATAGCTGTGAAGAGGTGTGATGATGGCCACCTCAGGCCACATTCAAACTCCCATGCCAAGTAGAACTCTGCACAGACCCTTCTTTGATATCAGCTCTACCAAAGGTAGCTGAATTCTCCAGCCGCGTAGTTTGAAAGCAATCAAATTCTCTGTGGGAAAATAGGAGACTCGCCCCAAGCACGTAGGCAGTGAAGATTCATTTGAGAGCAACAAGTTCAACATTTAAATGCAGCAGATTTTAATATCCTCATCTACATTTCAGCAGGGCGATTGGAATGATATAAAGTCTATCAAAATAAAATTTCCATTTTGCTACACATTACAAACCTCAATCTACTATTTCTGACCCCTAAGAATACAACCCTTTTAAGAGATACTCTTGAAGACATGCTCCTGAGTTGAGACAGGTGCTTGATTTTTTTTTCACACAAGCAATATTCTTTCAGACAATTACTTGTATCAGAGGATAAAACTCTCCTAGAGGTTGAAATTAGTGCTTATGTGCAGCACATTCTTGAAAACCTGAAATTTAAAAAGTGCAAGAAACATTTGAGTGCCATTGCTTTTTAAAAATTAGTAGCGATATGAAAATATCGTTCCTGGTGACCAGTTATTTAAAAGCAAAATTTCTTATGCTATACCAATAATTCTGTTATTATTTAATGAAATATAAGAAAGCCCCCCAAATGTCACTGAAAATATGAGGGTCACATGTGAGTTTTTTATGTTGTGAGTGAATGTTTAGCAAATGCAGGTGTTGCCTGAGATGTGACACAATCACGTTGTTCTAAAATTGGTGCTTCCCCTCTGGCTCACTGGCCTCCACCTGTACTCTGAACATGCAAAGTAAGCACTCCAATCACCCAACCTTTGCTTTTGCTCATCTTCCCTTCCCTCTCTGGTTTGGAATGTTCTTTCTCTAGATCAATGTAAGTTGTTTCCTTCCTGCCTTTAGATCTTTACTAAATGTCATCTTGGGACAGCATAGTGAGAAGCTAGGAAAATTCCTGGGCAAAGGGAGTGGGTAAACTGAGACAAGAAAATTAAGCAAGGCCAAACAGTTTGAGCCAGTTACAGCCAGGTGGTGAACTGCAAGAACTTACCTCCCCTAACCAAGGACACTTGAGAGTGAATGGTTTACACCTCTTCTCCCTAACCAAAAAATATATAGCTTAAATTTTCCTGGTCTGGGAAATAGGGACCAGAGAGCCAATTAATGCCATTTGTGCCAACTAAGCCCAAGGACAGATGAAGTCAGGAGGAAATACAAGCCCTATTAAAAACCAAACAGACTCAAGATAAAAGTAAAACAGTATAGCAGACCAATAATATTCCCAATCCACCCCCTCCCCATGCTCTCATTTTGACACAGAGGCATATTAAAAATACACTTGGAAAGCTGGTGAATATTCTACTGAAACCCTCCCCTCAGACTTCCCCTAAGATTGGCACCTGCAAGAGAGAGATAAAAGCCTCAAGACAAGGGACCCAGCACCCGCAGGCTGCACACAGCCCAGGATGGCTATGAATGCGGCCCAACACGAAATTGTAAATTTGCTTAAAACCTTTTTTTTGCTCATCAGTTTTCATTAGTGTTTGTGTATTTAGTGTGTGGCTCAAACAACTCTTCTTCTAGTGTGGCCCACAGATGACAAAAGTTTGGATACCTCTACGAGGCAATAGGCAGCTGGCAGCTTGTCCCAGGCTAATCCCCTGAACCTGTCCCTAAAGTCTCCTTTCCTCTGATTTCCCAGTGAGTTAAGGCAGCACAGCCTAGGCTCTCCTATTGCTTCTTCTTGCTAAGTCCTCCTCACTATACTCTCCCCAGCTTTAATAAATGTATCCTCATAGTCACCTTGACTCATGTTGTGAAGTCTTTCCTACATAAAGTCAAGAACCCACACATTTTAACTGGCTCCAGGCAGACCAACTCAGGTGCAGGCCCCTTTCCAGTAAAAATTTCGGTGACTTCTTCATTATTCCATCTAAAATTGTACCTTCCCCCGACATCTCAAGGCCTTTCCCTTCTTCTTTTCCTCTGGGCACTTAACATTGTCTAACTTGTTTATGTCTGTCTGCCTCCCCAGCAAGCTATAAGCTCCTTATCAGCAGAAGCCTTGACTATCTTATTTACAGTCATATTTCCAGAGCCTGGAATAGAGTCTGGCATTTAGTAGATCATTTAAAACATATTCAATGGATGAGGAAATAATCTTTTATATGTGACTTGGCATTTGTCTGATGTCCTGGGAACTTCAAACAAAATAATGAAGCCACTATGAAAAGAACAAATATATAGAACAAATCATTATTTTTGTAACATTCTGAATATTTCAAAAGCAATGCTGTTCATAATCTTTTCCTTCCTTAGTTGTTTTGTTTTTAACCAGCCATTATTTTCAGAAATAGCTTTGTTGGACTGTGCTTAATTCTTTCTCAGTGCTCTATTGTGGAAGAATATGTCTCTGAGGATGCTGATGTTTCCTTCATTGTTTTGCCTCTTCACTATATACTGTGCTCTTCTCATTTGGGACCCACTCTCTCAAAAGGTTTTCATATGTAGTCAAACTTGGATTTGTCTAATGACTTTTTAAAAAAAATATATTTTATTGATTATGCTATTACAGTTGTCCCAATTTTCCCTGTTGCCCCCCTCCACCCAGCACCCACCATTCCCTAGGCAATCCCCATACCATTGTTCATGTCCCTGGGTCATGCATATAAATTCTTTGGCTACTCCGTTTCCTATACTGTACTTCACATCCCCATGGCTATTCTGCAACTACCTGTTTGTACTTCTTAATCTCCTCACCTCTCCACTTATTCTCCCACACCCAACTCCCCCCTGGCAACCACCAAAATGCTCTCCGTATCCATGATTCTGTCTCTGTTCTTGCTACTTAGATTTGTTTTAGATTCAGTTGCTCATAGATATGTATTTATTGACATTTTATTGTTCATAGTTTTGATCTTCTTCTTTTTCTTATGTAAGCCCCTTTAACATTTCAGATAATAATGGTTTGGTGATGATGAACTCCTTTATTTTTTTCTTGCCTAGGAAGCTCTTTATCTGTCCTTTGATTCTAAATGATAGCTTTGCTGGGTAGAACAATATTGGCTGTAGGTCCCTACTTTTCATGACTTTGAATATTTCTTGCCAATCCCTTCGATCTTGCAAAGTTTCTTTTGAGAAATTAGCTGACAGTATTAAGGGAACTCTCCTTTAGGCAACTACCTTCTTTTCTCTTACTGCTTTTAAGGTTCTCTCTTTAACCTTTGACATTTTAATTATGATGTGTCTTGGAGTGGGCCTCTTTGCATCCATCTGGTTTGGGACCCTCTGTGCTTCCTGAGCTTGCATGTATATTTCTGTCACCAAATTAAGGAAGTTTTCTTTTAGTATTTTTTCAAATAGATTTCCAATTTTTTGTTCTTCCTCTTCTTCTTTTGGCACCCCTATGAAATGAATGAATGTTGGAACACTTGAAGTTGTCCCAGAGGCTGCTTATATTATCCTTATTTTTTAACCCTTTCGGTACGGGTGCCGGATATATCTGGTGCCCATCTGATGACCTGTGTGGACGAGCGCTGGATATATCCATCTGTATATAATTTTTATAAATTTTACTTATACAATTGATAGGATTTTATATAACTATCTCTTAATATTAAAGTTACAAACAACACTTGGAAAAAAGCATTGTTTTATTAAGCATAGATCTTATATAAGGTTAGGAAAGTCTTCACACAAAGGAGGACTGACCATGTGCTATGTGCACGTTTTCGGCGCGGCACCTCGTACAGCAGGGGTGTCGCAGCGGAAAGAGCGCTTTTACCGAAAGGGTTAAAATTCTTTTTTCTTCTTGTTCCGATTAGTGGTTTTTTCCTTCCATATGTTCCAAATCATAGATTTGATTCTTGGCTCATCCACTCTACTGTCGTTTCCCTGTAAATTGTTCTTTATTTCAATTAGTGTATCCTGCATGTATGACTGGATCTTTTTTATATTATTGAGGTCTACTCTAAGTTCCTTGAGCATCCTAATAACCAGTGTTTTGAACTCTGCATCTGTGGATTGCTTATCTTCATTTTATTTAGCTCTTCTTTTGGAGTTTTGATCTGTCCTTTCATTTGGGCCATGTTTGTTTGTCTCCTCATTTTGGCAGCCTCTTTTGTTTGTTTCTATGTATTAGATAGAGCTGCTATGACTCTCTGTCTAGATAGTGTGGCCTGATGTAGTTGGTCTCATACAGGGTCTAGTAGCACAGCCTCCCCATCACCCAAGCTAGGTACTCTGAAGCACCCTGTGTGTGGGCTGAATACACCTTCTTCTTGTTGTTGAGCCTTGGTTGCTGTTGGCAGATCAATGAGAAGGATTTACCCAGGCCAGTATGTTGCAATGACTAGCTGTATCCACTGATAACCAATCTCTGCCTTTTGTGGAGGATCAGCTGTGCAGGGGTAGGGTGGTGGTGCTCCAACATGATCTGTAGCTGTCCACTGGGTCACTGGCTCTGGGGTTTCCTGGGTGATGCAGACCAAGGTCAGCTCTCACCTGTGTTCTGCCCAGGGCCACTGCATGAGCTTAAGCAATTTGAGATAGCTGCTACTGTGCTGGGCTTGGAGATTCTGAGGTGAAGCCAAGCTGTGAATCTAGGCTGGCTGCTGCTAATGCCAGGCCTGGAACCACTAGCAAGAGGTATGGGGGCTGGAGACTAACTGAGGCCAGCTGCTGCTTGTTTGATAGTATTTACGAAGCTGTGAAGCATGAGCCAGGACCAGCCATTCATATGGAAAAGTCATGGTTAACAGTTTGGGAAAAGAGCCTCAGGAAATCTTCAATGTAGGGCGAAGTGTTAGCCAAGTTGACTGAGTCTCAGATATGGCTCCTGCCTGCTGGCTCTGTGGCTCCTTGGCTCTGTGGAAAGAGGGTTCAGAAAAGGGACAATGACCTCTGCCCACCTTTCTGTCTGGGAGTAAGCTATTCCCCCAGCTCTTGCCTTGATGCTAGATACTTAAGTTTCTCCCCATATGCCACTAGTGCCTTTCAAGCTGCTACCCTGGTTCTGGAGCTCAGGGGGAGTGAGTATAAGTCTGTATGTGGGTTTTTAAGAGGAACTGCTTGGGACTCCAGAAGTTTCTTCCATCAACTCAATTCCTTCCAGTTTTTTCAGCCAGAGGTTAAAGAACATATCTTCCTGGCACTGGAACCCTGTGCTGGGGTGCATGGTGTGGGGCTTGGTCTCCTCACTCCCAAGATATCCTCCCCGAATTTTTTATCCACCACATGTCGGTGTGGGACCACCCTGTTCTGTGTCTCTGTCCCACCTACATGTCTGGATGGGTGTGATCAGACTTCCATTCAACTTGATATCTAATGGTTCTGAGTGATTGTTCTATATTTTAGTTGTAAATTTGATGTGGTTGTGCTGCTAACCTGGCCAGAAGTCATGACTTTTATTAAGGTGCCGAAATTTAAATTTTAACTAAATCCTTGTGTGAAAAGCAGTGAAGGGTGATTCTAGTAATTGACACTACTGTGGTAATTGCAGATTTCTCAGGGATTCATTTTAGCAGCATAAAACACAAAACAGGGGCTTAAACAAGAAAGTGACTTGTTTTTTCTTATGTAATGATTAGTCCAGTTCCTGGTATTGGCTTGATGGCTCCTGGTGTCAGAGTTGAGATGTCTGTTATTCTTTTGGCCCCTTTCTCAAAGTCTAAAGAAGGAAAATGGAGTAACAGCAAAGGACAAGAATGATTGTGTTAGCTGAGTTAGAGTCCCTTTTTTTAGGAGCTTCTCCAGTAGCCACAACAACAATTTCCAGTTCCATGGCATAGGACATATATTTTATGTCCTATGGCCGTCCTATCTGCAGGGGAGGTGGGAATATAAGTTTTTTTCTTAAGTACATGGGCAGTGCCAACAAAACTGGAATCCCATTAATAGGGAAGAAGGGGGAAATGGATATTGAATAGGCAGCCATCAGTTTCTGACAAAGCAAAACATAGCTGAAAGGAAGATAAAATTTTTATTTATTCATTTATTTTTTTCACAGAAATGAAATAGCCTGATCCATATCTTCCAGAGGAGCAATATTGGGAAAATTACCTGCAGAAAATTGCATTCCAATATTTTAGATAGCATGTAAATAAAATAGTCTTTACAACACAGTGTAGCTGATAAATGTAGATTATAGGCAAGAAGATATGTTAAGTTCTACAGCAAAGAACAATGAATATAATATCTATGTTGATCTATCTGTGAAATACATTGCTCAGAAAAAGTTCTAACAGACCAATGAATTAAAAAATCCAGTTGACTGTGAGTGACAGCATGTGTGAGTGAGCATGTGTGTGGGTGAGTGTGTGAGCATATGTGTGAGTGTGTGAGTGCTTGCTTTCTTGTAAGGGCACTCAGGGACAGGTGGCCTGGGCTCGCCTGGTGAAGCTCCTGCTGCCTCTGCCACTCAGCCTGGCCCTTCTGGCTGTGCAGATTTGGAGTGGGAGCCATTTTGTGGAATTTACCAAATCCTCCTTGGGAAGAAGCCGCCAGAGTGCTTGCACCTAGGTGCCTGGTTTTGCCTCTGTGCCCTCTGTGTTGGGCAGGGCTATGCACCTGGCCACCACTGGGAGCCAGAGTCCAAGAACTGCGGTCCTTGCCAGGGAGGGGATTGTCTGACTGAGTAGTCTGCAGATCAGTCGATAGCAGGGAGCACTGGGGGCAGAGAGAGAGGTAGCCTGGATAGCACTGGCTGCAGAGGCCATGGCAGGAACATGGCTGTGTGAGCCTGAGGCCAAGACTCATTGGAGGAAGCAGCATGAGCACCCCATCACTGTCCAGTGTTATAGTTTTTCCTGCTGGACTCTTCCCTTCCTTTCCTCACCCCGTCAAAATGATATGAGAATTGAAAGAAGATGATGCATCCAGGATATATTCTATTGATTTGGGAGAGAGAGGGAGAGGCATTTATGTGAGAGAGAGGGTCAATAGGTGGCCTCTTGTATTTCCCTGACTGGGGATCCAACCCACACCTAGAAGCCCTTTCAAAGCAGAGGCGGTCTTAGTATGGGTTGAGCTACTTGGTCAGCCAGATGGAGGAAAGTTCCCACCAACAAACAGGCCAATAATGATTGGGATCCAAATACAAAAAGAGAGTCCACATAACCTACATAAAGGAAATTCCTAGAGCATCCAGACCAGGAGATCAAAGAGTCTACCTCATGGGGGCTTTCTGCACTGGGAGGAGATGGAAACCACTGGAGAAAAACCCACCATATTTTTTTTGCTCAAAGGGGCAAAGCACAGGTTTTGTTTTTGTGGCTACCCACCTTGTGCCCCAGCAAAGGGTATGTGGTGTAGACTGGAGTCATACATGGGAAGCACTGGAGAGAGACTTGAGGAAGTGGCTGTGGAATTTTGGGGGCCCGGATACACCTGGGCTCCACAGCAGCCATCTTTCTTGAGAAGAGCTAGCTCCTCCCAGGGGAACGTCAATTATCTTACTCTGTGGGATACTACTTCCCCACCTTCTGGAATTCCCCTTGCCACAACCTCTGATATCTTGTCGCTGCACTCAGCAACTATTTTTGTTCTTTTTTCAGTTTTTCTCTATCTTGGTGTTTTGTTTTGATTGCTTTTTTTTCTTTCTTTTCTCCCATCCTGCATCTTAACCATTGTTGACGAGACAACAACATAAACAGATTCAGGGGTCATCAGAGACTGATAGTAGGATGCAGCCAATCCATACCTTGTCCTGGGAAGTAGACTACTGCTTCCCACTCACAGGAGAGACACAGAAACACCTCTTCCTGGCATCCAGCAGATCTGGAATCTGGACTCTGGAAGCCTAATAGGGGCTCTGTTCTACTGAGTACAGGGAAATAATCCTGAACAGTCTCAGACTAGTGGCTCAGACTCAGGAGAGAGATAACACACCCATTATCTTCCCTGAAGTCTGAAAGATACCTGGCCATGAGAGATTCAGGAATCATAGCCATCTTTTTGCACCAGAAGCCCTCTCAGAAATAGGTGGGCCTCTGATTAGTCTAAGATTGACAGGTGGCCAGCAGGCAGAGATAGGCAAAGGTGGATCCTCTTGTCACTTGGGACATTTGCAGACACACCCCTGGATCCATTGCTGATAAAGGCCAGTTTTGCAGAGCAGCTAGGTCTACCCTGGGAGCAGGAAAGCCTGGAGGAATCAGCCACAAACTGTGGTTCACATGTAGCTTTGAAATGGTAACCAAGGGCCAGACATGGACAGCCCCTGACATTGACTTACACCAGATTCAGACATCAGCAGGGTATCCAAGGAGAAAGCATAAGGCAAGATCTAAATTGTTCTGAGACAAGTCCACTTGGTTCTTTTTTTATTATCTTAGCAATTTTTTTCTTTTTCATAGACTTTTTATCATTATTTTGTCTATTCTTTCTTTTTCTTTTATTTTTGTTGCTCTAATTTTTTTCATATCTCCTATTCTACTCTTATCTTCAATTACTTCACTGTTCCCTTCTTTTCTTTTATTATTATTGTTACTTTTTCTGTGTTCCTTTTTATAGAGAACCCATCCGCGTGGAAATGTTGAATGTAGCTCAGCTCTGTTCTGAAAACAGACAGATACAAGTTTGGCATGCAGGAGACAAATTCACAGATCGGTCTCCTGTGGGGAATCAGGGATGCATAGCTCCTAGGCTGCTTTGAGACTTGCTCTTGCTAAAAACTCCCTCACCCTGAATTGAGGCAGCAAATGTTTACTGCATATCTTTAAAGTAACTTCCTGAAATCTATGCGAAACCTCCCTAGTATGGGTGTAACCAGTTCAACCACTTTTCCCCTTTACATTTGCAAATGACCTTTATCTTTGAAGTGATTAGCAATATTCATTCCTTTGTTATCTATAAATGGTAACCACCTAAAGCGAATCTGTGCATAGTAAATGAGGACCATCCTTGATGTAATGTAGCTAGAATGTGAATAAAAGCCTGTCCAGGCAGGAGTTGGAGCCCTCTCTCTCACTGAGAGAGATCAGGCTGGCTTTCTCTCTCTCTGAGAGTGACCCGACCATGCCATCCCTTTTTCTCCACCGGATTTCTTTAGTCTGTATGCATTTGTTCGTTGCAGCCATAGCATAAACATCTACGACATATGGACCCGCATGATGGAGTCTGCATCACCTTTTCCCCATTACCCTCTTTCAATTGATTATGAGTAATAGTTCTCTTCATTTTTCTTTCACAATCACTTTCTTTTCTTTGGTTTTCTCATATACTTTTTCCTTTCCCTTTTCTCTAATATTCCATTTCCCTTTCCATTTTCATTATTTTTTGCTGTCTTCTCATTTATATTGCTGTGGTGATCAGAGGGGTGGTGCTTGTACTGGTGTTGTTCTTGTGTTGTTTTGCTTTGTTTTGCCAGTGCATATACAATACTGTACAACATGTGGTGGGGGTGGGGACTCTTAGTCAGCAGCCAAAGGGAAGTTTCCACTAACAAATGGGCCACTAACAATCAGGGCTCAAATACAACAGGAGAGTCCACATAACCCACATGGAAGACATTCCTAGAGCATTCAGATTAGGAGATTAAGGAATCTGCACCACTGGGTCCCACAGGACTCCTAACACACAAGGCCACTCCACAGACAAAGAGTCAAAGCAATCAATATAATACATAAAAACAAACACAAAGAGTCAACTAAAATGGGGAGACAAAGAAAGAACCCCCAATGAAAGAAAAGGTGGAATCTCTAGAAAAAGGGCTAAATTAAATCAAGGCAATTTATCAGATAGAGTTCAAAGTACTGGTTATAAAGATACTCAAGGAACTTAGTAAGATCTACAAGGAACTTAGTGAGAATTACATCAGCATGGAAAAGGACATAGAAACCTTGACTAAGAACCAGTTAGAAGTGAAGAATTCAACATCTAAAATGAAGAACACACTAGAAGGAATTAAAAGCAGGCTAGACAAAACAAAAGATTGAGTCAGCAAGTTGGAAAACAAGGTAGAAAAAAACACCCAGCCAGAACAACAAAATGACAAAAGACTCAAAAAGAATGAGGATAGTGTAAAAGAGCTTTGGGAAAACATGAAACATAAACATATTCACACTATATTCACATCAAAAGGAGAAGAAAAGGAGCAAGAGATAGAAAACCTGTTTGAAAAAATAATGATAGAAAAATTCTCTAACTTGGCAAGGGAAAAAGTCACACAAGTCCAGGAGGTACAGAGGATCCCAATCAACATGAACTCAAAGAGGCTCACCCCAAGACACATCACAATAAAAATGGCAAAATTTAAAGAAAAGGAGAATCTTAAAGGCAGCAAGGGAGAAAGAGCTAGTAACATACAAAGGAGCTCTAATAAGGCTATCAACTGATTTCTGAACAGAAATACTACAAGCCAGAAGGGACTGGCATGAAACATTCCAAGTAATGAAAAGCAAGGACCTGCAACCAAGATTACTCTATCCAGCAAGGTTCACATTTAAAATGGAAGGCAAAATAAACAGTTTCCTAGAAAAAGGCTAAAAGAGTACAGTTCCATCAAGCCAGCATTGGAAGAGATGCTAAAGGGACTGATTTAAGAAGAAGAAGAAATAGAGAGAGAGATTGAGGTAGGGGAACATAGGTAGAGAGGGAAAATATGGCCATGAATAAGAACCTATTAATAACCTTAAATGTAAATGGATTAAATGGTCCAATCAAAAGACGTAGGGTAACTAAATGGATAAGAAAATAGGACTTTGCATATATCCTGACCACAAGAGTCCCACCTCTGAACAAAAGATATGCACATTCTGA
>VMDR010028728.1:0-13032 GCA_007922815.1 Macrotus californicus | reverse complement strand
ACCTTCAAAAGAAATGAAACCCTAAGACAGGATCCAAAGGGATGTGTTATTTTTATATCTGATGACCTAAACATTCATTCATTCAACAATAAACCATTCAATGGTCAATGTTATAGAATGAACTAATACTATTTAAATGATCTACTATCATTATGGAAAAAAAATTTACTGATTTTCATGCAAATGATTTAGCAGCTGAACCAGTAAAAATTTTATTTATTTTTTTAAAGATTTTTATTTATTTCTTTTTAGAGAGAGGGGAAGGGAGAAACAAAGACAGGGAGAGAAACATCAGTGTGTGGTTGCCTCTCATGCACCCCCTACTGGGGACCTGGCCTGCAACACAGGCATGTGCCCTGACTGGGAATCAAACCGGTGACCCTTTGGTTTGCAGGCTGGCACTCAATCCACTGAGCCACACCAGCCAGAGCAAGTAGAAATTTTAATCTAGCACAGTTTATCAACTTTTTAGGCTACGGGACCTGAAGTCAATTCTGTCTTTAGCACAGCTAATCATTCTTTTCAGAATTGTTTCCCTCTGATCAATAATTTTGTCATATTTCTGAATTTACATTCCTCAAGACAAAAACTTCTCTATCCTCTATGACTGTACCATACTTCAAAATTCTGAATAATTTTGAATGACATTGTCACTGGAAAGAATATTCACTACTATTTTATTTTTATACCTGGAAATTTTTATATCTGGGCATTTCAAAATGCCTATCATACTCCTTATTTGCTAACATTGTGAGCTGGAAAAATATAAATTTTAATAGTGCTCCTAAGTGAAGGTTTTATCATTTTAAAATACAACTTTTCTAAAAATAGATATTCATCTAACATGCAAGATGTGGCTATTGGGTAATTGGCCTGATATTACTGTTTTTGTTCAGTAAACCACCAGAATTTACATAGGAAATAAAGGTCATCCCCTCTGAGTCACCTTGAGAGACCCCAGACAGACTTCAAAGACATCTGCCTTCATTCAGAACAATGTTAAGACCTCTCTTTTGGGCTTGTCTATAGTCTGTTCCTTTTTATTTAAAACAAATGTCTCTAAAGGTAGCCAAACTATGTTCTTTAAAGTTAGATTCGTTCTTCATCAATAGCTAAAAGTAATCTAGAGTAGGAGAAGAGTCCCTGGGTGTACCAGGTAGAAAAAGTGGGTGTGACTGAAGCCCTGGGGGTAATGCAATGTGAAACTCTGTATTGGGGTGATATTTAAAATATTCACTAGGTATGGCAGGACACCAATTAATCAGAACAGATGTCACTAAAGCAAGGTCTTGGAGGACTTTGACCAAGAACCAGGTATTAGTCCTTTAATAGGTAAATTGTAAGGCATTCTACAGGGTCCTACAGACAGGAAACTATAGTAGCGGGAATAAGTGGGCACTTGGAGATTTCTGAGCTGTGGCATTAACCAACTAATAAAGGATATTTGGGATATTTTAATGTCCACTGAATATTGGTCCTCCTGAAAAGTAAGGAGGCCACGGCTGTTTTTGTGTGGTCTAGGCACTGACTCTGAAGACACTGCCCAAGAGTTGTTTGAAGGTGCTGAGAGCGACACCTGCGGTATTGGAATAAATGTGTAGGATCTGCAAATACTGACCAGGAGGGATGTTGCTTATGCAAATATTTAGGTTCTCTAAACTCATTAAGCACAGGCACTATGACTTTCTCATTTTTTCTCCCTAGGACTTAGCACAATGCTTGCTAAGTCCTAGGGAGACTAATGCTTGCTAATATTAATAAATATCTGTTGAATAAATGACATGTGTGTTAAAGAAAAATAACGTCAAAGTAAAAGTTCATATTTAAAGATTTTTTAGATTATCTTTATTTTTGAGATCCATAATCTATCTTCAATTTATTGGAGATAATTTTAAAATTCTCTTAGAAGAGAGAAATCCGCCAATATATTATATTCCTGGCCCCAAACCCTTTGGATAGCAGTGTACTTCTCTCTGGAAAGCAGTCCTTTTCAACACTTTTTAAATTATTACATGACTTAAAAAGCTACAGGAAGATGGGAATCTGTCTTTAACTCTTTGAAGTTCCTATTATTTCTAGCCAAAACGAATCTTCCTTTTAGCAGACAGTATTTGAGGCTTTCTGGAGGCTAGGACTACTGCACTGTGGCTGCTGGCCAACACTTCTCAGGCTATAGGTGTCTAGTGCTATGCACTCAATACATCATTTACTGGTCCTGACAACCCCTTTGAGAGTTGAGGAAACTGAGTCCCAACTTCCCAATCTTTATACAGCTAATAAGAGGTGAAGATACATTTTGAATCCAGGAAACTTGATTCCAGATCTGAGCACTACCAACACAGTATACTAGGAAGCAGGAGCTCATTTATCTTTAGTCAATCAACAAGGTAGGACCTGAAGGATTTCCTGTACCTAAAAATTACCTTAGAACTCCCATTACACTGACTCTCAAACACTAGGTACTGGAAGGGAGACTTGCTTGCACAATCACCTTGCAAGTGTGTACTAAATACATGTGATGTTCAGGCACTCTTCTGGGTTCTGAGAGGGCAGGTAGGGACCCACAATCTTGTTCTGATTGGTAAATGTAGCACCTAGAAACTTACTCAAATCTTCTAGAGTTTCTTTATTCACTACTCCAAATGGGAAATAAACTGAATCCCTGTCTTCAGTTTGAATTCTGGATCACAAGCAATTATCATCCTTGATGAACTACAAAATAGGCTTATCTCTAGAAAGGAGGAGACCTACTGTTTTCTTCTTTCTGGATTCTCCTGGCGGAGTATTTGATCTCATTTGACATTCTGTCCTTATAAGGATAGCAATAGAGGGCGGAGGCAGTAGTGGATGTGAGAAGGGAAGCATACAGACTGTTTGGAACACAGGCATCATATAAACATTCTGTTAACATGAGCAGCCTTCTGTTACTGCAGGATTATCCTGTATGATGCTGGTATTCAAAGTCAGTGTCATAAAGGCTAATAATTTCATACTTGAATTTTATGTTTTAGGAGGTATTTCAAGTTATACAGTAGCCTTATGTATTATCATAATTAGAACCAATAGAAATATTAACTGAACTTTGTACCTTGAATGATTAAGTTGTCCTTTAAATGTAGGTTAATAAATAACCAAAGAGAAGGCCACCAAAGAACTAAACCTAGAATAGTAAACTGTACTAAATGTCCCAAGCAAGCTGAGAGATTTTTTTAAAACCATTCATTTTTTTCACTATAAATTATCTAACATATGCTGAGAGGTTGTCTGCCCTAAGTGGAGTTAGTGACTCCATCCTACCCCTGCCCTGATGAGATTTCAAGGTAAAATAAGAGTTTCTAAAAATCACAGAATAAAGAGTTCTTACCATCCCCACCCCAACCCCCAAATTTCCAATTTTAAAGTCATGTTAATGCTCTCAGTTTTTTATTTTTAATTTTTTTCTTATTTTATGATGCATGGCTTTGAATCTCTTTTTTGAAAAGAAGTATAACAATTTTTTTTAAAGAAGCAAACAAACAATATATATAGATAAATCAATAATTGGAAGGTTCCACTTTTTTCACCTAAAGATTTGATCCTTGTGAAGCTACAACTTCCTTTGGGAGAAATCATGTTTTAAGCTGTATTAGTCATTCGTGCTTTAGTGTAAATAAGTACTTGAGTCTTTCTTAAGAACAAATTTTGTCAGAAGGTAAAAAGTGAGATTTCTTACCCTCTTCCAAGACACGAATGTGTCAGAACTTTCCCTTGCTTTTGATTTTGGCACAATAATAGGAATGCTTTAACTTTAAAGCTGAATACCAAAAATCTCAAAAGTAAAAGGCTGAGGTATATATATATCTTCTATACTGTGAAAGAGAAATCATATTTAAGTTTCAAATTTAAAAAGAGCTTCTTTCTCACACTCCTTTCTTATACTTCAAGGCAAATTATCAAGTTAACCACCCTATAGTCACACACTCGTAAGAATAAAATGTTAAAGGGTTTTGTCGAAGGAATTGCAGAAAACTAGTCCCTTCATTTCATGAAGTGAGTCTGATTTTTCTGGTCCTCTAAACTTTTTTCTTCCTTTGTTTAAGTCACATCATCAACTCAATAATACATGATGCTCAAACCTTGCAATTTCAGGCTCAAGAATGAAATGGAACATACAAAATGGACATTACAGCACACAATTGTGCTCTGTGGAAACTATGGCATAGTAGCCTGAAAAATAGCTTCAAGTCATAAAATGCAGTGCCCCAACCCCCCAGAGGGAATTGTGCCCCCAGGTCCCAGAACGGTGTCTGCTGTCCAACACCCTCCCTCCACGTTTGAGCCCTTTTGCTCCGTGTGGTTTTTTCCTTGGGAGTCATTATTGGGTTTCATAATGATTAGTTTGTGTATGAAAAAGGAAAGCTCAAGACTATAATTTCATACATATTTAAAAAAAAAAAACATAAAGGAAATTCAGTAGCGAGACAAGTAATCTCCTGGGGCCTGCTGTGACCAAGAGTATAACTGTGAGAAGGACAAGCTGATAATGAATGTCTCAGCACATAAGGGGACCAACCACGAGGAGGAAGCCGTGTGTCCCTCTAGCTTTGGGAGCTCTGCTCTCTTAGTGTCCCCTCCAGACACAGAGAAGCAGACAACAGCTGTTAAACCGAATGATTATGAGACCATCCAAGTCAGAAATTCAGTGACAAGTAGAGGGAAAATATTTCCTTTAATTTTGGCAGACACATATTTAAGGAGACACATATTTTCAATCAAGTCCTAAGTGAAGAGTAGATTGAGGCAAAGTGCAGCTGAAAGCAAAGCCCAGAGGTCAAAAGTGGAATGAGCAAAAAAGCACCTGGATGAGGAGTCAGAACCACATCCGGAGGTAGGGAGCCAGGGCACACAGCTGCTGAATGGTTCCTCAGCTTCGAAACATCACAGGTTCCCAAGTCATGTCACTGCATAGCCTGTTAGAAGAGAATAACCTAGCTGTAAATCCTGGATTGGCATCTCAGTCTCTGTGAGACTTTGAGCCAATTGCTTAATAGCTCTGTGCCTCAATTTTCTCATCTGTGAAGGAGAATAACAGTTACCACAATCAGTCCAAGAAAACACCTACAACAGTGCTCAGCACCCAGCAACAGCTGAATAAATGTTAGATTTTATTATATTCTTATCAACAGCCATATGAACATATTATTTCCCCTTAAAAAAGTATTGAAAACATGTTCTACCCCTTCAGCTTTACTTAAAATTGGATAAAAAGGAAAGGTACCTTCCTTACTCCATTCCATTGGTGGAATAAATTGAGGAGGTTTCTATTCATTTTTATTTGTGCTCAGCTTGTTTTCCTCTACATGAAAAAAGTAAATTCCTCAAAACAACAGCAAAAAAGAAAAAGAAAATCTGCGAGTCTTTTAGATAAGTAAGGGAGAAGTTAGGAGCCTGGGTCCCTCTGGGGACAGAAAATTCAGTAGTAGGAGCTGGGAAGTACACGTGAGGGAAGAAAAAAGGGAAATGGCAGAAGCAACTGAGGGTTGGTTCTCTTCGTAACCCAAATGGATGCCATTTTTGGCTAATAAAGACCAAGTTGTCCTTCCCAATTATCTACACTCAAGCTATAACAGAATAAAATAGTCATGAAAATGAAAAATGATTTCAAAATAAAGGCCAAATGTAACTTCTCATTCGCAGGAGTAAACATATATTTAATACCATATTAGACCAATATACTCCTAGAGACTGGAAAGAATGAGGCAATGATTTTGTAAATAAAAAATTCTGGCACCAATGTGTTACCTTTTTGCCAGTTTTACACATCCACGTTTCATAACTAAGTCCATGACTCCTTTTCTTCGTGTGAATCTAGCTCCTCTTTCAAGCTCAAAGCAACCCTTGTTTTAAAAACAGTTCAGTGCTTTCCGTTTGTATTGATGTTTGGATATCTGGTTGTTCCAGACATAACTTTTAAGTAACCAATAATAAAACATGGGATATTAAGTAGATATTCAAATATTGATGCTATAACAAAATGCTACCTCTTTACAGATTTTATAGACTCATTCATCACAGATGCTTCAAGACAATGGATTTTTCTTGTCTGTTTTCCAAGGCCGCAAGCAACTTAGAATTCCCTGGGGGGCTCACTAAACATGGAGACTCCTAGGGTCCATTGGTAGAGATTCTGTTTTTAGAGATCCAAGTGGAGTCCAGAAACCTGTCTTTGTTTACAAGGCTTTCCAGGTGTTATCTAGGCCTAGCAGGCTTGGAAAACAGTCAGTCCGAGCCCCTTTACACACATTCCTAACGAACTGTTACTCAGATGTGTTTTGAGCTCTTCCAGAGGAAGCAATCTCCACGTAGTTAGCCTTCGTTGGGAAGGTCTGATGGTTTGAAAGCTTTGTTTACATTAAACAGAAATGGGCCTGGCAGTGACTTCCTTGCACAGTTTCATTTCTGCCCTCTGGTTTCACAAGTGTTATTGTATATGAAAGCCCTTCGTGCATTTGAATATGCTGTCAGGTCCCCACAAGTTTTTCTTCTACAGCCAACCAGCCAGTTTCAACAATTGCTCACAAACCCGTCACCATCGGAGGCATCCCTGCACCTACCACAGCAGCTATGTTCTCTGTTCAGGTCCCTTCCTTCCACCACTGTTGGAACTAGTGTCCCTGAACCAGCTTATGAGCCACTTGACCCTGAAGAGGAATAGAGTGGCATGTTGCCAGAGACCATATGGAACTGTACATACCATTTGCTATTGGTTCTCAAATACTGACAAGTGGAATAATGTCACTATGTGAAGAAATTGTCACCAGCCCAGGATGACATGAGAAAAATGACTAAGTTCATTTGATCTAAAAGATTGGACTTTTCTTCCTGTATTATGTCCTGCCCAGGTCCTATTTAAATTTAATTTCATTTTTTAATGAAACTATAAGGATAACAGGCAGTGTGCTTGGCTGATCAGTTTGTCATACTAGGAAGTTAGCCATTGCATGTTGATAAGTCTCATTTCTTTCAGATGTAACACTGGTCCATGAAGACCAAAACCTGGGAACCACTGCCCTGACCTTGCCTCCCTCGCTGATACACCAACGTTTCTAATCTAACTCTTAGCTCTCCAGGACCCACCACAAGATACAGTGGCTCACAAATAACCAGAATCATTAGACCATTAGAATCAACTGAGTTTTATGAAAATACAAATTCCCAGGTCCCACCACAAGAAATTATGGTTCAGTAGGTCTGAGGTGAGGTTCAGGGTCTGTATATTTTTAAAGCTTCCCAAATGATCCTGATGATCATTCAGGATTAGAAAGCACTTTCATAATGTGCATTTATTCAGTATGTCTGGTCTATGTATTTGTAACTTAGTATCACCAGGAAGCAGGGCTGACTGGGAGAGCAGCCATCTGGCTGAGGGTCTTAAAGCAGTCAGGCAGATCTTGGTATATAAATGTTATCCTGCTCCCTCCCTTAGGTATTTGGTGTTATTACCTTTTCCTCCTCTTTCAGCCTACTCAGTGCCATCCAGTAAACTGACCACAGACTCTTGGGTTTTATCAATATTCCTATTAAAGCACAGTACCAAAACTAACACATAATAATCTTTATTAATATGGACACCAAACATCTATTAATATAGCTTCAGAGCACCTTCACTTTTATAGAGGCACCAGCACATGAATTTATTTGAGGTTTGGACCAATCCTGATTATCTGATTTCACCTAAATTCCATCAAGCAGGTCACCTCCACCCAATACATCTGGTGTTTAAAAATATAACTTCAAGTTTTCATTTATTCAAAGCTATACAACTTTAAGTTACAACTTGTATCACACTTGTTACATTACCTTTCCCACAGATGATATAATTTTCCATTTCAAAATACCGACTATCTTTTCCAGTGAGTATCTTCTGTAATGGGTCCTATGTTATGTGAACTTGAGAAATATACCTTCTTTTTCAATGCAGAAGGGGAAGAAAATGAAGACTAGGGTACAAAACACTTTAGTTCCAGTCCTGACTGCCTCCAACTAGCCGTATGGCATCACCATTCTGACATTCATTTTTATCTATAAAATATCAGCTAGAACTTTGGACTTTTAGGGTTCTGAAATATGTGATCGTAGAATATGCCTATGATATAAAAGAACCTTCATTTCTATACCCTTTAAAGTGCTCATGCTCCCTCTATTTATCTATTAAACTTATAACATCAACTAATAAAAATAATAAAATAAAAAAGAAAGAAATATAAATTCTGTGTTGTCATTCAAGTAATTGGTATTATATTTTTAACAGTGACAGCAGAGAACATGGTGTTTCTTAAAGATTCTCCTTGGAAGTGACTAATGTCACTCTTCAATTCCATTGGCTACAGCAAGACATACAGTCAAGCCTGACACTGCAGGGGGACAAAGAAAATATAATCTTCCTGCGCAAAAGGACTTCATTGAAAGGTGCCTGCAGAAAAAAATGTAGCAAATATTTAAAACACATAATAGAGTCAATCACATCCCTCATTTTGAAAACTGAGGCCATATGTACCTTTCTCCATTCTTTTAAATTATCCTTATTCTCCAAAATTTCTAAAATATGATAGTGCTATAATATCATTGAGTTTGTTTATTACCTAAAATGTAATTTGTCTGGGTCTGGGGACTTGAATTTATCTAAAATAGAAAAGTTAGTGTTAAGCTTCTCTTACTGTGGATGTCAGTGACCTCTTACTGCGATCATCTCTGGATGTTGCCAGCTTAAAGATTGTTCTTCTCGGTATAGACAGAAGAAAAGCGGAAGTGCAATGTTTTCTTTTAACATGATCCTATCATTCTCAAGCAGAGCTATAATTTTCATCTATCTATTTTCCTGAAAATAGCTCTAAAAATGGCTGCTGCTGTTTCTAGTGGTTGTTGCGAACCTCAGCTAATGCTTGGCTTTAAGTCTCTCGAAATTCTTGTCCCACTCCTTTGTGTTCTCCTTAGTTATTTGCTCTCCCTCCCACACTTCACATGGCTATCTTCCAGCCTCATCAGACAGCTACAGAGCAAATATGGCCCAAGTGCTCTAAATGCTCCCCAGTTTCTTCCCACTGAGAGTATTTTTAATTGGGTAGTCAGAATTTTATAACTCAGCCCTCCTCACCACCGTGAAGTTATATTTATTTTTTGAGCCTTCCCTTGAAAAAGCCATTATTTTTTAAAGAAAATGTTTCACCAGATAGTATTTGATACTTCACCTATACTATATCCTCATGGCTTATTTTTTTTAACGGTGTGGAGACAATATCGCATTAAGGTTAAGCACTCAGTCTCTGGAGACAAGCTTGAATCTTGGTATTTTCACTCATTAATTGCATCACCTTGGGCAAGTTTCTTAACCTTTCTGTGCCTCAGGTTCCTTCATCTGCAAAATGGGGACAATTACAGTATTTTCCTTATACTGTTATTATAGAAATTGAATGAGTTCATATACGAGCATATGAAGTACCAGTGCCTGGTATGCAAGCGACCTATGCTGTTTCTGGTGGTTTTTGTGAACCTCAGCTAATCTTGGCCTTAACTCTGTTGTTATTGGGTCATATAGTTCAAGGGCCTCAGGCACGACAGTTTTTCTGCTTCTACTGAGATACAGAAGTTGTAGTTTCTCACAGTCTTATCTATGACATTCCTCTTTAGAATAACGCCCTTCAGAGCGCACTAAAGCACTCACCGCACTGGAACTACAGCAGGAGTGCGAGGAAAGAGTTCTAGTTCAAGACGGCAGGCTCACAACTCAGGTGGTCCCACCTTCTTCCGGAGACAAGGACAAAGACTATAAAGAAACTCCAAAAGAAAGGAAGCCTTAACAGAAAAGAGAAAAAGAGAGATGAACCCACAAATTCATGAGAAAAGAAAGCAAACAATCCTTTGGATAAGTGAAATGGAGCATAGGAGGCCACAGCACAGAACAGCCGAAGGGGCCACAGTGAAAGGTAGAGCCTACTTTCCCATGGGATTGTGGAGGGGCTCCCAGCTCACGAAGCAGAGGTGTAGTGGGAAAAAGTAAAAGTAAGGGTGGGGGTCATTGAAAGTCCTCCAATAACATAGCTGTACTAGGTGGCCCTACATACACATGTACCATACACCCCAGGATCCAGCATTCACTCCTACACCATAAAAGCAGCACAGGCACTTAGGGGAGTTGCCTAAGCTTCTTAAAGTGCAGGCTGGTAGGGTGAGCCCTGGTTTCTCAGTCCCTCACCTACTCACCCTTCTGCAAATTCTGCAGATAATAAGCCCTACCTACATACAAAGAGCCTTCAGGGAAGCATCCTGGGAAAAGCAACTGACTTATAGAGCAGCTAGGATAATCAATCTAAACACTTAACCTAAACATTTAGCCTAAAATAGAAACTGATAAGCAAGGACTACCAGAGAAATGAGGAAGACTGACAACTTTAAAGAAAAACATCAAGGTAAAGTCAGAGCCCTAGACCCAGGAGCCTATCGTGGAAATGCAAGGCATGAGAAAAGTCTTTTTATTTTTTCAATTCTAATTAGCCCTGGCAGGTGTGGCTCAGTTGGTTGGACCATTGTCCCAAAAACCAAAGGGTTACAGGTTCAATTCTTGGTCAGAGCACATGCCTAGGTTGCAGGTTTGGTCCCCAGTCCGAATATGAGAGGCAACCAATCGATCTTTCTCTCCCTCCTTTTCCCTCTCTCTAAAATCAATAAGCATGTCCCGGGGTAAGGATAAAATTTTTTTAATCAGTTAAAATTCTAATTAGACCCCTTGTAAATTTTTTAATGATGCTGTAACCTTAAAAAGAAGAATAAGAATCTATAAAAATGTGATAAGTCATAGTAACTAACAAATTTTTTAAGTGCAAAAGTGAAAAATTCATAAAGGGGCAGTGAAATTTTTAAAAATATACCAAAGCATAGAACAGGAAAATAAAAAGATGAAACAGATGAAAGAGAAGAGTCACAAAGTACCAATCCACAAAAGTTCAACCAATCGGGGTTTCAGAAAGAGAACAAAGAAAACTGAGGAACATAAATTATTTAAAAGAAAAAGTTTTTAAAAATGTAGAACTATACAAGGCATCACATTGAAAGGGCTACTGAATATTGTCACAATCTTACGCAGTACTGATTGGAGAGATACATTTAAAGTTGAGGCAACAAGAAATAAACACACTGTTACTGCAGACATTGAAATGTTACAATTAAAAACCTAAAGTTAATGGTATAATACCAAACACTGGGAGAAAGAATGGAAGAAAAGTTGAGTAGTGTTTCAATAAATCAAATCCACAATATTTGGAACAGAAAAATCATCAATAATAAAATTGATTAATTAAGAAATAGCAGCATAACCATATTACTATATTTATAGACAAAACCACTGAAAAGGGTAAAAGTGATTTCAATGGAGAAGAATGAGATTTGGAAAAAGGTCAGAGAGCAGTATATACATGCTACTACTAAACCTATATCAGATGAGCATTTAGCGTCTTATTCTTTGTTCCAGCTAGCACTTTTTTGTGCAACATAAAGTCTTATGTCTACGTAGACAACAAGTAATGAATCCTGTGAGGAGACAGTACAAACCATGGCCAAGCTCCATGAGAGAAAGTAGACAGCCCAGGTGGGAGAGTGGGTCACTGACTGCGCTAACCAAAGGTGAACGTCATCCTTTGGGTAACTACAAAAACATCTGGAGTCTCTTTCCAGAATCCAGGGCAAGAATCTGTTTTTGGCTTGACTGCGCTGTCAAGATTCCCATACGTTAGTAAGGATCAGACTCTTCATTGGAAGCCATCAGGCTCAGGTTTTAATACCTCTATTAAGCTCTAACCCTGCATTGGAATTTAGGGAGATAAAACACAATGCTTTTGTAGTTGTTTTCTTTTTTAAAAATGTATTTTATTGATTATGCTATTACACTTATCCCATTTTGCTCCCCTTTACTCCCCTCCACCCTGCACACCCCCTCCCACCAGCATTCCCCCACCTTGGTTCACGTCCATGGCTTGTAGATATAAGTTCTTTGGCTTCTCCATTTCCTATACTATTCTTAACCTCTCCCTGACTATTTTGTAGCTACCATTCACGCTTCTTATTCCATGTACCTTTTCCCCCATCCTCCCCCCTCCACCTCCACACTGATAACCCTCCATGTGATCTCTATTTCTGTGATTCTGATCTGTAGTTGTTTCCAACTTCAGTGGTCTCAGCTACTGTGTTGAACTTTGTATTCACTTCAACAAAAATGACAGAGTGGGTACTTTGTGCAAGGCACCATAGAAAATACATAGATAAACGACACAGATCCGTTTTGTTTATCTCAGAGAGCTTAGGAGCCACTGAAAGAGAGGATTGTGCACAGCTAATTTTAATACAAGCCTGAACACAAGTTAATTGGAGCATAAAGAAGGAAGAGAGTGCTTCCAATTTAGAAAGAAATCAGGAAAGACTGAAGGTATGTCAGAAGTGAGCTGGGATACTGGGCCTTGAGTCAACAGCATGCCTGCAGGCTAGTGCTGTGCGCAGCTGTGATTTGGGAGGTAATCTGAGAGCAACAGTATCTGAGCTATAGCTGCTCTTGCAAAGAACAATGTTGGTATCTCTAGTCTGGGGTAGCTCTAAATTTCTGTGATTAAATGCTACATTCATTCCAAATGCCTGGCTTATCCAGACATATGTATTTTCTTTGGAAAATATGAATTGGTAAAGTATATATCTAGCAGATTACAGAAGTTGTGTTGTGATATGAGCAAACCAGAACTCATTTATAAAACCAAGTAAATCCAAAATTTCTGGATTGTTTACATTTTTAATAGCATATCCCAACATATGTTCACGTCCATGTGTCTTCATTCTACCCTCAAATCCAGAAGATTAAAGAACCAGAGAATGTTAAAATTGGAAAGGACCTTGACTATTATTCAATATAATCCTATCATTTTACAGATGAAGAAACAAGGCCAAGATAGGGTAAATGTGACTTGCCAAGGTTATGCAACCATGAGGAATAAAGCCTAGATTTAAACCACACTT
>VMDR010028727.1:0-13034 GCA_007922815.1 Macrotus californicus | reverse complement strand
CTATACCCTGTTCATGGACTGGGAGAATTAACATCATTGAAATGCCCATACTACCCAAAACAATCTATAGATTTAACACAATTCCTATTAAAACACCAATAGCATATTTCACAGATCTAGAACAAATATTCTAAAAACTTATATGGAACCAAAAAAGACCCTGAATAGCCTCAGCAATCCTGAGAAAGAAGAACAAAGCAGGAGGGATCACAACACCTGATATAAAACTATATTACAAGGCCACTGTAATCAAGACAGTCTGGTGCTGGCGTAAGAACAGACACATAGACCAATGGAATGGAAGAGAGAGCCCAGAAATATACCCATGTCTCTATGATCAATTAATATTTGACAAAGGGGGCACAAGAATACAATGGAGTGAAAAAGGTCTCTTCAACAAATGATGTTGGGAGAACTGGACTGGTATGTGCAAAATGATGAAACTAGACCACCAACTTACACCATACACCAGAATAAACTCAAAATGGATAAAATATTTAAATATTAGTTATGATACCATAAGACTCCTAGTTTAAAACACAAGCAGTAAATTTTCAGACATCTGATGTAGCAATATTTTTGCCAATATGTCTCTAGGGCAAAGAAAATAAAGGGAAAAAATAAGCAAATGGGACTACATCGAATTAAAATGTTTTTGCATGACTAAAGAAACCATCATCAAAATGAAGAGGGAACCGACTGTGGGAGAACATATTTGGCAATGATACATGTGACAAGGCTTTAATCTCCAAAATATATAAGGAACTCATATGACTCAACACTGTGAAGACAAACAATCCAATTAAAAAATAGGCAAAGGACCCAAACAGACATTTCTCCAAGGAGGACCATAGATTTATGAAAAAATGTTCAACATCACTAGCCATCAGAGAGATGCAAATTAAAACCACAATGAGATACCACCTCACACCTGTCAGAATGGCCATCATTAACAAATCAACAAACAACAAGTGCTGGCGAGGATGTGGAGAAAAGGGAACCCTAAAGCACTGTTGGTGGGAATGCAGACTGGTCAACCACTGTAGTCACTGGAAAATGATATGGATTTTCCTAAAAAAATAAAAATGGAACTGCTTTATGAACCAGCAATTCCAGTGTTGGGAATATACCCTAAGAATCCTGAAACACCAATTCAAAATAATGTATGCATCCCTCTGTTCATAGCAGCACTATTTACGATAGCCTCCCAAGTGCCTGTCAGTAGGTGAGTGGATTAAAAACTGGTACATGTACACAGTGGAATACTATGAAGCTGGAAGAAAGAAGGAATTCTGCCTTTTGCAAGACCGTGGATGGAACTGGAGACTATTAGGCTAACTGAGGTAAGCTAGTTGGCAAAAGACAAATACCATATGACCTCACTTATAACTGGAATCTAATCTAATCTAACAAAATAAACTAATGAGCAAAATAGAACCAGAGACAAGGAAACATGGAACAGACTGACAGCTGTAGGGGGGGAGGAAGGAGGGGAGAATGAAGGAAGGAAGGGGAAGGGATTAATCAAAGGACATGTATGAATGACACATGGACATGGTCAATGGAGAGGCAACTGACTGTGGGAGAGCGGGGCGGTTGGGTGCGGGGGGTTGGGGGGTAAGGGAAAAATTGAGACAACTGTAAAAGAATAAACAATTTAAAAAAAGAAAACATAAAGTAGGAAAGTTGAAGTAAAAGTCACACTGTAAGGCATTGATTAGGAAAAGCTATTGAAGAAGCAAAAATTATAGTCATTCATCAAAGAAGACTAAGATAAGACACCCAATGATATAGCAGATTCTCACTACAGGGAAGTGTCAAAGAGACAGGAAAGATAATATGGGAGGGTCTTTGTCTGAATGATGCTTCTTAACTCTGGCTTTGACTATAATGCTCAACGTGAATTTTCACACTGGTGAAATTTATACACTGGAGAAACATCAAAGTGTGGTTGCCTCTTGAGTGCTCCCTTCTGGGGACCTGGCCTGCAACCCAGGCATGTGCCCTGACTTGGAATTGAACTGGCAACCCTTTGGTTCGCAGGCTGGCACTCAATCCACTGAACTACACCAGCCGGGTCTGTTGCTTATTCTTTAGAACTCCTTCAATTCTGCACCAGAAAGTCTGTTGGCGCAAGGCCATTCACTTCTAAAATGGAACAGGACCAGGAGAAGCATGGTGTATATACAAAGATAGATGTAATTATTATTCCGGTCCAGAAAAAAGCACCTGCACTGACTCTCTCCTGGTGGGAGTTGAAGGTTCCAGATAGCCTTGATGAAAGACTAAGGCTTTTCCAGACTAAGAGCCTAAGCAACAGACATTTTATTTACGTGGTTGATACTGAATGAAGTTCAATACTTATTGATTCTTTCCTGTTCGCTAAGGACTATGATGTAGAAAATGTGTTATTAAAAAAGGAAATGTATTTATTGGACTATAAAGAACAGAGGCAATTGAAAGTCTGGCAACTCTGTTCTCAGAATAATCACTGTGGCCCCCTAATTCACGACGAGACAAATGGTACTTGTAGGCAACTTGCTGCTTCGGTGCAGCTTTAGTTGCACTTGTGGATGCATGCACTGCTGCAAGGGGAAAATAAGTCAACTGAGGAGAAAACAAATGAAGAAATAAAGGAAATGGAGTCCAAAGTATTATGCACATAAACAGCTAAATTATGAAAAGTATTTGTACTATGACCAAGAATCATAAGGCACAATTCTACTTGCACTTGGTAGGGGTTGGCAAAAGTAGGTTTACAGTTGCTTGTATAAAAAGAATATAGTAATTAATAATAATACAAGAATAAACTGTGTTTCGCATACTCATAACTGTAAAGTTACTTCACGGGCCACTTTATGAACTTTGTGACAGAACAGGGATGGCAAGCAAGCGGCCTGAAGAGCCACCCTCTCTGCAGTGTGATGGGAAGCTCTGACCGTCGTCACTCTTCCCAGAGCCGGGGACAGCAGCCCTGCCCACTGGGTGGAACTCACCTGTGGGCTGGTGGAAATAATAACTTTTTACGCACTGTATTTGGCAGTGCTCATGGGAGATTTTTAAATGGGAGAAATTTGATTCCTGCATAGAAAAGGAGTTTTCAAATTAATTCGGGATCACAGCACAAACGAGTTGCAAAATAGAAAAATTTAGGTATGGCTCCTACACAAGACTCCTAAAACTCCCTAAGCAATGCACTCTCATTTGCTTAAGGCTTTCTATATTTCTGTTATGTGAAACAGAAGATGAACTTTACGTGTCTCTGGTGGCTTTAACTTTCACATTTTGATTGCATGTTCAGAGCATCATTCAGTACCTATGAGAAGCAGCATTTGAAAAAGTGTCTTTATATGACATCTAAGGAAAGTGGAATAAAACACTTCTGAAGGTATTGATCATGTTACTTGGGAAAGCTCTAATAACTGTGACTTGTCAGCAGGAGAAAGAACTAGCTTCCTTTGGCATCATGTTCAAAGCAACGGTGAAGGAGTGGATAAAATTAAGGCAGAGGAATACCAGGTAACTCCATCCTGTTTTAAAAAGCCACAGATAACTGACAATTGGGAGTTATTTGAAAAAGCAAATACTGAGTGGCAGGCTTTCCATGGCTATTGTAATATTATACCTCCAACAAAAATGTGTGTGTTTCTTTCCATTTTCCCACAATTTACATTGGATCATTAAATATTTGTAAAGGGAAGAAGAGATAAAATTATTTTACCTTGAGTCATAATAATAAAAAAAAAATCTGTTTTAATCAGGTTCTCTGATTTGAATGTTTCCAGTCAACTAAAGTAGTGATTTGTTCATTCTGAGTTATCTGAGGAGAGCTTTTTAAAACTGTAACCTTATTTTAGTGGCGCTCTAATCTTGCCCTACTCTCATTGGGATCCTTTGAGAGGCCCAGAAAATCAGTTTAATTTTATTTTGTAACACTTTTTATTTGTTTGTTTGGGTTCTCATTTGGAAAAGACTTATATTCATTTCTTTTTTGAAATTAGAGAATCACTAGTGCCTTAAAAGTCTGCTTTTGAAGAGTACCTTCCACAGTGAATCTGAGAATTGACAGCTTCTTGTCCTAGCGGGTCAGTTTGGCTGAACCCTGCCCCCGAGGCCATGAGATGGGAGGTTGTGGCACTGAGATCTCCTTAAACCAACACCAGGGGTTTCCTTGCAAACAGCACAATTACATGGCTATCACTACCTTAAAATATATTCACACACGGGTTTTAATTAAAATTCATTAATTAGTGCCTGCGTCTTATACATCTCTGCACTTCATACATACTTGAAACACATATATATTTAGTGCCCTCCGGGTGCAGGCACAATGCTCGTTATAAGGGGAATAAGAAAATGAACAAGATAGAGATTCTGCCCTACAGAAAAAAGCAATCTAAAATTTCTGATACACCCACGGTACCTTGTGCCACACCCTAGATTATATCTTCCTTAAAACTACAATTGTTCTTAACAATTTGGAAAGTTCTGCCAGCTGATAAAAATGGCCTGTAAGTTTTCTCACAGTGTACCTTCATTTGTGTATCTCCGCACTTGTGGATTTGTTATTTCTCTATAAATCAACGGGAGAAGGAAGCTGTGTCCCTCATCCCTTCCCTTCCTTTATTCTGAAGTTGCGGAGAAAAAGAACCTCACATTCATCTAACTTCATTTCTCTCTGCCCCACCCCCTTCATCATTTTTTTTTTAAAAAGAATTCTCAGTCAGTCAGAGATTTGCACTGAAGAGGCTATTTCTGGACTTCTGCTGTGGATGGGGGTGGGGGAGTGTGGGGAGGCAGAGCAAACCTGACTCCAAGGACAGGCTTTCCTTTGTACCTCAATGGACAATCAACAGACTAACTCAGGAAAGGAATTCCAAGTATAGTTGTCTTAATAGGCTAAAATTTGAAAGGGGTGGAGGGTGAGGGGTAGGACAGAGCAAAGAAGGGATGAAAAGGGAGGGAGAGAAGCAAGGGGAGGCTACACAAATGTAGTTCGTAAACTCTTCCTCTTGGAACCTACATCTTATTATAATATCTATTTAAGCAAAATTTCAAATCAGTATTTAAACGCTAGCTGTTTCTATTTTAAATCTTCTTCAGTTCTGTATATCGTGGGGAGGGGGGGAAGGGGGAAGGGGACCTTAATCAAACAGCCTTCCTATTAACACGTTAAATAATGTTTAACATTTTTCTAATATATTTGGTCATTGGGTTTACTGGAAAAATAAAATTAAAATGAGTGTTGATCATTTCTGTTTTTAAGTCAACACTACAAAAAACATGTATGGAGATTAAATATATCTGCAGTAAGAATGCTTTGAAATCAATGCTATTAAAAAAGCTTAGGGAATGATGATGTTTTATTTCAATAGAAAAAAAAAAACAGTTGAACTCTGCTCTTGTCTTCTGTTTCAACATCATGTCTCTTTGTCCCTCCTCCTCTTGTAATAAATATTCTCTTGCCAGCCCCGTTACTGACAATAATGTAGGTGAACTCTGCACCGTGTGCATCTGTCATTATTAATGACCACAAGACAGAGAAACGATAACTCACTGTTGTAGGAACCAAGAGGGCAAAATGCTGTAGAAATTTCCTTTTGCGTTTTCTGCTGCAAGAATCTATTTGCATTTATCCTTCTAAATTCAGAAACAAAGCTCAGTAGCAGAATAGAAAAAAGCCCCTCATATGTCTAACTTCAACTGAAAATTGAATTTGTTAAGACAGAAGACACTTGTTGCCATGTGAAGGTTTTTCTGAAAACAACACTCTACTCAATGTTTCTGGTCTATAATACATGTAATCTTTTTTAAGCTCATGCTATAAAGAAATTTTATGGTAGGAAACACTTCTTTTACTCACAGGCTTAAATAACTTTCAATATGACTAGCCCACAGAATGTTCTTACTAAAATACTTATTGTATTCACGAGGTTTATAAAAGTATATATTTACTCTAAAGTGCACCTTGAATTCTGAAAGAAGCCTTAAATATTATATTTGCATTGTCAGAATATAAACCAAATACTATAAAGAGAAAGACAGAGATGTGTGTTTTTCTAAAGAACAAAGAGCCTTTATTCTCTTCTTAGAAAAATGAGAGGATGCTTGTGTTAATGCTGGGCTGGAAAGTAGTCATAAAAGTCTGTGTCGGCCACTTCGTAACGGGGGGACAGGTAATATTCTCCAATAGAACAGAAGTATACCAATGCACGTAGGCATTTTAATTCAAATTAATTCTTGGGCACCAACTTTCTATCTGTTCTCAACTTTAAGCTGCCTACTAGTAAAATCTTTTACTTCTCCTTACTGTTGATGCTGATAAAATGTTGTCAGAAGGGTTATTTTGATTTGTTGGGAATGGACTTTTCCAGAACATAAAGTTTAAGATTTTGATAGATTGGGAGGGCTCAGTTCAAGCCACTAGTATGCTCTGCAAAGTCTTTCCTTTCTTCCCTCTGGCTTCCTACACCACTTCATTGACATGGGGAAGTCTGAAAATGGCAGCTTTTGTCAATGTTACACACAGTCTACGTGGTTACTAGTAGCTGTTTAAGAAAGTACAAAAGAATGTTAGAAAAAGTAATTTTGTGTTTTAGCAGATTTTTACACCATAAAATATCTATACATTTTAAATATTCTCTCTCCAAATCCCATACTAAAATATACTTTGCCAAATGTAATGACAAGTATAAATGTAATCAGATATGCCAATGAATACTCTAGTAGTAACTCCAAATTTTACATCTGTTTAAATCAACCATGCCAAATAATAAAGAAACAAACCAAGCAAAGAAGCATAAAAAAATGAATAGTCAGAAGTGGGCCCTCCACATCTGCCTAAAACATTTCAGGCTCCTCCTGATACTACACCATAGAACTGACCTGAGAGATACTCTACCGAACCTGATAGAAAGCAGTCCCCTCGATTTTTATGTCCCGGGTTCCGTGAATGAATGACTCCATGAAGAACAGTCGTATGCAAACACTATACTTTTTGGCTACCAGCAATGAGTATGTATTCAACTTCTCAATGCATTTGTTCACGTTTACTTAAGAAAAAAAATTGAATCCAGTGAAAAGTGTTAGGTTTTTTAAAATTGTATGATACCAAATAAAAAATTTGAAATTATTTTCAATTTCATTTTTGGCTCAGATGCAAATATACCGAAGGGGCACCAGGTTTGGTGTTGAGAGACAGCCTCTTGTATTTAACCAAATGACCCCGGCATTTCTCTTCTTTTAAAAAGGAAGAGGAAAGTGTGAGGTTTGGGAGAAAGAGAATGAGAAAACTTTTTCTCTACAAACCTTCCTTCTGCTCAGTCTCCCATTACAATTTTCAGGGTGAACCCAGCCATTCCGCCAGAGCTCATAGAGAATAAAACCTCGTTTGACTCTTGGGTTGTGGGGAGTCATGGGGAGCACATTACTCCAAACCCCAACTCTACCCCTGTTTTTACCCTCTTCCAACCTGCTTAGGCCCAGATGACAGAATCAGGCCAAAAAGGTTTGTTTCCATCTCTCTGTTATTGTTTTTTTTTTTTTGCTAAATAGAATCCCCTCTTCAGTATTATAAAGAGCCCTACGTCTTAAATTTTAAATCACTAAAACTGAAAAAGAAGTAGCAGTCACATTTTGGGGACATAAAATCATTCAATTCAACAAAGTGTTCTGAATCAAATTAAGTCTGAAACACTATTCTTAAAACTGCAAAAATATTGTGATACTAAATATTCAATATTATCAGTCAGGCAAATTGGCCCAGGTCAAATGAGCAAATCTAAAAAATGAAATCGCTAAATTTCTCGGCTTGATAGCTTCGTAATAAATAATGTGCTTCTATTCAATCTGTACATTAACTCTTTTATGTGGCCTTAAGGCACTCTCTGATGGCTGTGCCCATTACAATGTAGCCATAGAAACTGACACATTTATTTCTTGGATTAGTGTGCCACTGAAAATATTAATATGATGCAGTAAATGGGGACTTAATCTAATCTACTGATGGTAGGATGAAGTTAGTAAAAGGTTGAGTGCCCTTACGGAGAAAGATTAGATCTGCAGAGGGAAGCTTGTTAGTGGTTACAAAGATCAGCTAAACAGCCTATGACATATTATGCACTTTCTACATTTAAACAGACTTTGTCAAACTCAGCAGGGTAGCTTTCGGCAAGCTGAAGAATGCTTGTTCATATATATCTGTTTAAAGATTTCGATATTCAAGCTGAAATGCCTTTAATCCATAAGCACAAACATAAGACCACAGCTCTCACAATCAACTTTGCGAAGCATGGCTCCCTGGGCGAAGCTGGCGTGCCCCAGACCATTTTTGTGAAATTTGTTTTGTTTTGATTTGAAGGCATGCACTTAGCCTTTCATATTTGCCAAGTGTTAGAAATAAAAAATCAGAAGAACTTCATCAAAGAAAGCTAAGTTTATTTCACATGTTCTGAGGAAACGGGGCGCATCGGTTTCACTATTAATTCTGTTAATTTCTAACTGGAAATCAGATATCGATAAATATTCCTTTTGTTGTCAGATAGATCACATTTGACTCTGGTGTCGCTTAATAATTCACAGGACTCCAGGTCTGTCCCCCTTTACTCTGCAGCAAACTACATAAATTTGAAAGATATATTCTGACAGATGAGGCATTGTTGAAAAGCAAAGTACAGCACTTTGTCCTTGAAATGTTAACATGTAATGCCATAAAGTATTCAAACAATAATTTACTCAATCTTTCAGGGTAATTAATTAAAATGCTTGAGATGGTGGAGAAAATCACCTTGAGATTATAAAACTGGAAAGCCCCCCTTTCCTCTCTGCATGCAAGCTGCCCCAACAGACCTACCACATGCTTACCCAGTTATGGGGTTTGATTTCAGAAGATAATAAATAGCCAGGATCTAATTTTGCCATGTCACAACCGATTATGTTTCACAAGAAAAGGTGGAGTGCTCACCTACCAGATGAAGGTGAAACATAAAACCACTTCCATTTATGTCGTGTGTCCAAATTCAGCTCGGCCCGGCCCTGGGCACTGTGAGTGTGCGGGCTCTCACTGTCACGCGAATTTATGTACCTCCAGAAAGTGTCAAATATAAGCATAAATTTAATCAGAGGAATGGAAACCTTTATTATAAAAAAAGTAAAACACGTTTTTGACATCGAATATAAATTATTTTAATGTGTTTTTTACTACTTCTCAGAAGGTCACAAGGAAAGAATGAGACATGAAACAGACACAGCCTATAGCTGCATCTTAATCCAGGTAACGATTAGCAGGATAATTTAGACCCAGACTTACTTCTAAAGATTTCCACGTGCAGAAGTGAGCCTCAGCTCACTATCTTAATCAATCGCACTACATCCTTGCTCAGCTGCCTACTTGTACAGGTATACGCAGCTATGTAAAGAAACATCACGAAAGCTAATATTTCCAATGGGAATATAATCAATCTTTCTACTGCCAAGTGAAATGAAAGACTCTAGACATTTTTTCTGGGTAAGTTAGCTCAAAAATATGTTTCCAGATTATGAACATAATTGCTCTAGCGTTACATTTTGAGTGCAGAACCAAAGACAAAGTTTGAACATCAGAGTTCCTGTTTCTGCTCATGTCAGGAGGATGAAACAAAAGGCTAATAACAATAGATTAGCAGGCCCCAGGTATTATTCAGCCGTTCCCCTCAGTTGGATAGGCTTTGGACAGAATTTTAATGACTAAAAAAATTGTGTATGATGAATAAGGATGTCATTTTTAATTAACATGAACAAAGGATCATTCCCATATTTGGCAAGCGAGGTAGCTGTGGTATGGGAAGAGCCGGAGTGCTCACAGACAGTGTCTCACCACTTGCAAATCAAAACAAACCGATGACACTTGGGGATCCTCGCACTGTGACATGACGATAGTTTTTAGGAGGTGCTTGTTAGCCACAAGTTAATAGATTGCACTAATAGCCTCCTATTAACTAAAAAAAAAAATGACTGCTTTTACTATTAATAGTGAAATGGAATATGTAAAACCTAAATGGACTGCAAATTGAGTCAGCACCCAAGTTTACTTAAGATAAAATAAGTATAGTCCTGAAAAGAATTTATAATAGTATTCCATGACAAATTGGAAATTGAGATCTTGATAAAGCTTGACCTCTGAACTAACTTTGCAAAGAGCCTGCTAAGAGAGCCTAATGCTGTCAATACACACTGAGGACAGAGCATACAGGGCTCGGGCTGCAGTGCAGACATTGTCTCTGTCACTTCCTGTGGTGTGTTTTCTCACTTTAGGGTTATATCTTGAGCTCAGTTGGTTGTGGGAATTCCATAGTGACTTCTTTTAGCTCTTCAGTAACCTGGGGGTATAGTCAGTTACAGTTTCTGAAAGTCCCTCAAGTAGGCCTATTTAACAATGGTGCCTGTTGGCAGTGACTTCTTAGATTTAGTGACTACCATGGGATTCCATTCACTCCTTGGTGGCGTGTAAGAGCTTCAGGGAAACAAGAACAGCCTTCCTTAATTGAAACCACTGACCGTAAGTTCTGTGGGCAGATACTGCCATCCACTCTGGGAATGTAAGACTTTATGTCCAGCACTTTCCCGTGACGGCCTCTCAGACCGAAATTCCCACCAGTCTCAATCTGCTGGTCATTGACATGGCGCTCTCAGGGCACTATGACCAAATACGAAATCACTGTTTCCCAGCTGCGTTGTACTGGGTTCCACAAAGTTACACAAATGACAATCCAGCAGGACTTCTTAGAGCCTTTTCTCAGCTAAAATATAATGAGTCTCTAAAAGAAGAATATATGCAATGATGTTTTAATGTGTGTGATCTAGGAAAACTTTACTCTCAGGGACACCTGTTGAAAATGTCACAAGACACTCATATTCCCAGTAAACAGTCTGGAAAATCCTGTTGGAGGTAACTGAAGTCAGATTCTTACCAGCACGCTAATTGCTCTGTAATTTTTCAAGTTTTGCTTAGATCTAAGAGCTTTCTGGTAGGACCACGATCCTACAACAAAAAGACTGGGTAACAACATATTTATTTATCAGAATGTATCTCTGTATCACGCAGTATGTGACTGCATGCTCAAGTCTCTCCTATCCAAAAATAATAACCACTCTGGATCACTGTCTCCCCCAACCACTGCTCTATGTCTTTCCTTACCTTCTCAGGTAAATGTATTGAGGGGCCATCCATACTCCCAGCCTGGACAGTCTCAATTACGCTCACTCCTCAGTCCATCATTATCTGACTTTGAGGCTCGGCGTTCCATTAACACCATTTTCATCAAGTTGCTGATGATGTCCATATTGGCAGATATTCGCTATTAACAACATGCTCCCTAGAACTCTCTGTTCTCTTGACTTTTGTGACACTATTCCATCTTGGTTCTCTCTGAAATTTCCTTCTTTCTTTTTGGAAATCTCTTCCTCTGTTCATCAAAGAACTTGGGCTTTCCTATGATTCCATTGTTGGTCTATTATTCTTCACTCCTAATAAGTTCTTCTTGGATAATACAGACAGGTCTGGGTTTTAATTTCTTCATCTGTAAATTGGGGTTAATGATAGCATTCTCTTACAGGGATGTTGTAAGAACTACATAATTCATGTAGAATACTCAGCATGGGGCTTCATACATACCAGGTTTGTGGTATCCATTAATGTTGTTATTATGTTGGAGATGATTTTCTTCCTCAGTGACTATCATCCAGCCATTCATCCACATCTGATTTTTTTTTTGCTGTATACATCACAAACATTTCTACTGATCTCTGCCATGATAGATCAATGCTGCCACTTCATTCTCCCTTAATTTTTATCAATTCCTGGCATCTCCTCCAGGAAGTCTTCCTTGAAGTTCGGGCTGGATTAGGGCCTCCCTTTGCCCTCCCTGTGCATTCTTCTACTTTAGCCCAGCCTACAAGATATTGTAATTGCCTATTTATTTATGTATCCCTCTGTACTACTAGACTGTGAGCTTTTCTAGACAAGTGACTATAGCCTATTGACCTTTAACTCCATGCCTAGAACAGAAGAAGTGCACCGGAAGTGTTTGTTACTCTAAAATAAACCGTGTGTTTTTGAGAAGCAACAAGGCATAGTGGAAAGAGCATTAGACAGGACTGGCCAATAGGTAACTGGTCAGGTAGAAAAATGAGTGAGTGAGCATCTAGAAATGGAATCCGAGACTGTATCTGAGCCAGCAAGAAGATGTATTAGCGCTTTTGCCAAGGACATGGATGGTGTCGTGATAGAACTTGTGCAACTGAAACTTCTGTCCTTCCTACATAGGTTCCGAGGTGACTGCCCCTTCTCATTCCGGTCTCGTCACTCACTGCCTGAGCTTCATCTCTCCATAACAGTGTCCACTCTCCATTATAGCCACTAAGAAATACTGTAGGTGAAAGCATTCATAAAACTGAAAAGTCCTTGAACAAACTGTGTCTTATTCCTATTATAATTCCTGGTAGAATCAAGCAAAGGTGGTAAGTGCTTGGTTAACACTCACTGAATGATCATTGTGTACTTTGTTTTATCTAGACATAGACTATGTGCTGAGTGCATCACTTCTATTTGGAATACTTCAGTTCCTAGATATGCTTTTGAGCCAACTTTTGTAAATGTTGTTACTTCAGTAAATATATCCTTTACATCTGGCAAAATAATTATTTATAGTCATGTCAATGACTTTGTAATGGGGAATACCTGTCTAGAAAATGTCCATGAAGTCTTTTCTTTCCCTTCTAAGGTATAAACTTCTGCTCAGTTTTACTTGCACCTAGGACCTGCTTGCTTGAAAATACATTCTTGCTTCTGTCTATATGGTTCCAATTAAATAGCAAAGTTACTTGGTAACTTGAGTGTCTTAGCTACAAATTCTAATTTTTTCCCTTATTAATTCAACCTTTTTAAAGTAACTCAGGAGGAACCAACTATAGACTTGATCAACTTTTATTGGTCTGTTGGTAAGTGCCCTGCAGAGAATGTCACATCGTTTACATTTACTCATTGGCTTGACAGACTA
>VMDR010028726.1:0-13035 GCA_007922815.1 Macrotus californicus | reverse complement strand
AAAAGTATCCTAAATCTGTCCCAAGATGAATTATCAGTTCTAAATAAATTAAGAGTTCACTCTAACTGGATTTTTTTGGTGTAAATTTCTTGGTATGCTTACTTGAGACTTTTTACTTGAATTATTTAAATTAGATAAATCAGACCACCTGTTGAGGATGGAATAATTTGAATATATTAATCCAAAATGAACCAACTACTGAATATTGGTCTGGAAACATTTATTCATGGAAGTGATAAATTTTTAGTTAACCAGATTACCAGAACATACCTCAAGCCATTATTAAAGTATTATTTGACATCAACTTACCCAACAAATTAGGAGAGCACAGAATGTAGGAGGCTTGTTGCTACTTTTGTTTGTAATGAGAATATGTAAATTCTAAAGCAAAAACTGGTTAAGTTTCTGTTCTGACTCCTGACATGAGTGGAGTGGGAAATTAAATTCAGCTTGCCTTCAATTATTGCATTGCTTCTATCAGTTAAGAAATTGTGTTATCAAAACGAAGTCTTAGCTATAAACTTCTTTCAATTCGAAGTAGCTCTGCGTGAGCATGCATGCTGTTACACATACATTATGTCCTCTCATAAGAAGGGTGCACTCAGGACCCTTCCCAAATATACACACCCACTCCCTTGCACTCCCCTAGTATATCTGTGGCTACAGCACCTCAGTGGGGTGGGGACTGGGTACAGATAGTTTGAAAAATCCCTAGGTGATGCCGCCACATCCCTATTGGCAAGTACTACTAAAGACAGTACTCCCCCGTGGGCCTGTACTAGAAGTAATTTTCTGACAAATGCAAAAATGTCACCTTCTGGAAAAAAATCATTTAGTCTCCAAAATAGCCCTCCCCAAATTACCTTTTCCTTCTCTGGGTTTCTTCTTTATACCCAACTCAGGAGACCCATTGGAAATTGGTGATTGTTGGGTCTTTGGTTTACGGCCAACTGAAAAAATGCAATATTGAAACCATACATTAAAAACAAGAATAAGTATGATTAGCAGACTCTCTGATCACATTATTCATGAAATTGGACACCAATTAGCAGACTAGTATATTGAGTGTATATAAAAAGTCTCACTTAAGAAGAACATTAAAAGCACTTCTACAACTTCAGATTATAGCGGTTAGTTGGTAGTAATCTCAATGTGTATCGCAAGTCAGGTACTACTAACCTATTATTCACATGATTAGAGCCTCAATTTGCTAATAACATGGCAATGGAAACAGATTTTACCATAAACTGTTTTGTTTCCTGACCTATAGGATTGCTTTAAAAAGTTTTACTGCAGAGGATCTGATAATCTGTGAAGCCCTTTGAGCTCAAATAAGGAAAGGTAAAAAATATTTTAAACTACGGCTCTGAGCCAATCAATTTACCAGAATTTAAGCATTAAGTGTTTAAATTTCCCCATCTCCCCCTGGATGGTGTGGCTCAGTGGACTGAGCGCGGGCCTACAAACCAAGGGGTTGCCGGTTCAATTCCCAGTCAGGGCACATGCCTGGGTTGGGGGCCAGGTCCCCAAGATGGGGCATGCAAGAGGCAACCACACACTGATGTTTCTCTCCCTCTCCCCTTCCCCTCTCTCTAAAAATAAATAAATAACATCTTTAAAAAAGAAGAAGACAAAAACAAAATTTCCCCATCTCAAACATGCAGGTACATTATAAGAGTAAGAAAATCTTCCAAGTAATTATTTAACGTCTAGTAAAGGTCTGTGTTACTTTTGTTTCTCCTCACTTCTGTTAGAAGACTCTCTCGGACTAGCATCCACAATGAACAGAAAAGCAAGAGCTGTACTTCTCTACCCTCAAGAAGGTATAAGCCTGAAACGCATTGTATTCAATCCTCAGCACTGATGAACGAACGCTGGCAGATAGGTGGCTGGAAGCCTCAAGGAAGAGGTTGGGAATATTCAAGTATATTATCCAGTAGTGCAAGGGATACATTCCAAGACCCCCATTGGATGCACAAAACCATGGAAAGTACTGAACCCTGTATATACCATGTTTTTCCTACACATACATACATACCATACACATCTTGTCATTTAAAGGAAGCATTTAATGGCTTCTCTTTGGCATATCCAGCTTCATTACTCTTGACCTTTGGGGCCATTAAATAAAATAAGGTGACTTGAGCACAAGCACTGAGACACCACAACAATCAATCTGATAACTGAGACAGCTGCTAAGTGATTAACGGGTGGTGAGCCTGTACAGCATAAAGACAATGGACCAAGGGAGGATTCACATCTCAGGCTGGACAGAGTGGGAAGGCTCAAGATTTCATCACGCTACTCAGAACTGTGTGTTAGTCAAAACTTATGAATTGTTTATTTCTGGAATTTTCCATTTAATGTTTTCAGACCTGAGCTGACTAAAACTATGGAAGGCAAAACTACGATTTTCAGGTTAAATACAAGCACACCTTGTTTTATCGTACTTAGCTTTACTGCACTTTGCAGATATTGTGTTTTTTTTTACAAATAGAAGGTTTATATTTGATCTTAGCCAAAAGGTCAAGGAGTGATTACAAATAGGTTTAAAGCTGAGCAAGTCTATTGGCACCATTTTTCCATAGCAATTGCTCACTTTGTGTCTCTGTGTCACATTTTGATAACTCTCACAATACTTCAAGCATGGTGATCTGTGGTCAATGATCTTTGTTATGGTGATCTGTGGTCAATGATCTTCGTTATGGTGATCTGTGGTCAATGATCTTCGTTATGGTGATCTGTGGTCAATGATCTTCGTTATGGTGATCTGTGGTCAATGATCTTCGTTATGGTGATCTGTGGTCAATGATCTTTGTTATGGTGATCTGTGGTCAACGATCTTTGATGTTACTATTTTAATTTGGGGGGGCGCCACAAATCACACCCCCATAAGCCAGTGAACTTAACTGATAAATGCTATGTGTTCTGACTGCTCCAACTACCAGATCCCCATCTCTCTCCCTCTCCTCAGGCCTCCCTATTCTATGAGACACAGAATATTGAAATTAAGCCAATTAATAACCCACAATGGCTTCTAAGCGTTCAAATGAAAAAATAAAAGTCAATCAATGTAGCAAACCTAACTGTTGTCTTATTTTAAGAAACTGCCACAGCTACCCCAACCTTCAGCGACCACGGCCCTGAGCAGTCAAGCAGCCGGCAACATCTTGGCAAGACCCCCCACCAGCCAGAAGATTCCAACTCGCTGAAGGCTCAGAATCTGACGGATAGCAGTTTTTAGCAATATCTTTAAATTAAGGTATATACATTTTTAGATATAATGCTGTTTATTGCACACTCAATAGTGTGAACGTAACTTACATGCACCGAGAACAAAAAATTCATGTGACTAACATGACTGCAACACTCACTGTACTGCAGTGGTCTGGGACTGAACCTGCAGTATCTCTGAGGTCTGCCTGGGTATTATCACAGATTTGGTAATTTGCATACATCTGGGATTGATGATGTCACTCTACTCTGCATCAGCAAGGACTATTTCCATCCAAATAAAGAACTAAATTAAAGTTCCGTAATTTATATTAAAAAATGCACAGCTACTACATTCTAGGATTTCATTACGATAATTCTGATCAATAAGAAGTATGCTTTGAGAAAATTAAAACAAAGTTTACTGGCCTCCTTGTTAAAATAGAGCTTAATTTCTCAATTTAAATAATACATGTACAAATCAATCAGTAATAATATTAACATTGTACCGTCTCCTAAATTCAAGCACAAAAGCCACTTCCTTAATGGAAAGGTTAGCCCAAAAAGACTTAACTTATTTTCTTATAAAAGCAGCATTTTTCAAAGGATGTTCCTGAGAAACAAACAATTTATCAGCAGGAAAAAGGCTCTGCAGTCAAATCCACTTACAACACTGCATGCCAGCTTGTCTTAGAGACTCAAAACATACATTAGTATATGGAAATCTCTGTAAATACAAAAGGCCGTGCTACTCAATAACCTACTCAACTGTATATCCCGATTGTACTTGACCATAAATAAATAATCTTACATGTAATTGTTGAGTGGTCATTCAAGCCATCTATTTTTAAAAATCTAAAATCAGTACTGAATTGGAAAATTATTTCCTGGTTTATGTCAAAACACATAGGTTAACTGCATGTATCAACCTGTTTATCCAGAGGTTTTGGTTCCCTAATGATCTCAGCTTTTCATGGCCTTTTCCATCTTCTTTTTTTTTTAATTTTTAAATTGTTTTTAACCAATTAAAAACAAGTATTAACATATGTGCTTATTTTTTTACATCTAAAAATTTCTCGTGCTCGCTTCAGCAGCACAGTAACAATGCAGAGAAGATTAGTACGGCCCTAGGGGGTAAAATCTAAAAATTCCTTAAGTATTTTGTCATAGCTTTCATTGGATAGAACCAGCCAAAGGTTACAGTGGGCAGTGGGCTATTCATATGTATGTCTTTTGCTTTTAAACACTTACAGCAGGAAGTGATTGGTTCTTCCTTCTAAATTCTCTCATTCACACCCCTCTAAAGGTACAATTATCTTTATATATTATATGAAGGAAGGTACTGTCTTATTCTTCATTGTATCCCTAACAGTAATGAGCACATACCCATGAACATTACAGCAATCTAAAACACTTCTAATAACGGAAAGAAAAACACCATTATTTTTAATGTTTCCCTTTATTTTCGCTTTTGATTTTTTCTCCCATTCTAAAATGTGAAGAAAGAGGAATTAATGAGTATCCATTTATATAGGATTTTGTTTCTTTCAAGTTTTCCCTTTTACTTAAATAGGGAAAGATCCCACTTGTTGTGCATCCCCAGGATGTTGGGGATGTGCTGGAGCCTGTGCCCCATCTACCTACCAGATCAGGTGAGAAGTCTCAGCAGGAGTCGGCTAAGTGGAAATACTCTTCACCCACTGGTGAGTTTATGTCACTTATAAGTCCCTATTGGCAATCTTTAAGAGAAGGTATGGAGAAGAAAATCGGGCTTTTATTTTTAATCCCCACAAAAGTGTAGAAAATAAGATTATGAGAAATAGACAAAAGAATACATTTCTTTTAAAAAGTAACTAAGCACCTAAAAGGATCAAAAAGTATACAAATGTGCAGTGAATCCCCATTTTTCCTTCTGTGTGTCTAACACCTGTTATAATTTCATTTCAGGCAGCTACTTTTAGGGTTTAAATACTAACTCTTAAAACAGTGTGAGTATGCTAGAAGAGAAAATTCAAATTCTCATTTGTTGCCTCTGTGAGAATATCTAGTCAGGGTAACATCCATCATAAACCTACAGCATATATTTCCTATATCCCTTGATGCAGAGAACGACATTAGAAAAAAATGTCACCCACTTTCCAGAAATTTATAAACATACTCCACCTTTTTTCTTTTTCATTGGCTCATGGCTATCCGGTGACGTGGGAACAGGAGAGGCATCCATTGGTTCAGACTCCTCAGTGGACACCTCCACTACAGTTTCTGTTATGACATCGGGCCTCATAGCAGCATGGATAAATTCTGGAGTTGATACACAAGGAGGGACAAACACTTCCACTATAAAAAAAAAGTTGAAAAATTAAAATTTCCCACCCCCATTACATGCTTCTTAAAGTGGACAAGTCAAGATTTAGTAGAGGTGAGGTTTATATTAAACATTTATCAAAGCAGGACGAGAACTTGAAGTTAACATTCAGTATGATCTAAAGTATGTAAGGAATTAAAATGTAAGAAAAATCAACTTGAAGGAAATGGTAATCCTCTGAGTTAGGGAGGGATGAGTAGTGACCCTCTGGTTCTTTACAATTTTATATATCCAGGGAGGGGCACAAGTGGGTTTACAGTTGTTCGTATGGAAAATAATACAGTGATAAACTCTGTTTCACGTACAACTGAACTATAAACTTACTCCCCCCCACTCTGTATTTTCAAGCTCACTGTGTAAGACTCTGCATTATTCTGACAGCTGTAAAAATGTTTGAAAATAAAATAATAGTGAGTTCATTAATAATTACTTTCCTTCCACATTCCCATAATTATTCTCTTGGTAATTCATGCACAGAGTATAAAATTTAAAACACTTAATAAAGGTGATTTCAGTAACAAGTAAGCCCTTCCAGTTCACTTTAAAATACAGGATTTCAGTGATGAATAAGCACTTATAGTTCATTTTAAAAGATGAATAAAAGGAAAATCTGCTCATTACAGCCCAATGAATATCATCTTTCAATATTTAAAACTTTACTTAATGGAACAGTCCTGGATTTTGGGTCACTAAACCAGTACGTACAGGTTGGTACTTGGTACTGCATTGCATACAATAATGTTGCTCCGGCTTCCTTCCAATGTGTATAAATAATCAGGAAAGACATTTCTATTTCAATTAATTAACACATACTCTCATGGACCACCACATATCCTAATTTCCTTCTCTTATCTGTGAATACATAAGATTCCTATTCTACTTTAGAAGTCTAGTTGCTCTTAGTATCTCTTGTAAAACCCTATAAGAAGGTCCAAACTTACTATAAAATAACATCTGAATGTTAAAATTAAGACAAATTGAAAATTAGGACAACATAACTCTCAAAGGTAGTCTTAAAGGAAAAAAAGGGACCAAAAGAAAAGGAAAATTCTAAGCCTAAAGGGAGTGTGATGAAATAGTGGAAGCTACCTCTTCCCTCTACAATGGACAGATTCTCTGGAGTCACTGCCTATTTATCACTGAATAAAGAACTGAAAGTGGCCCTGGCCAGTGTGGCTCGGTTGGGTGGCATCCCACAAAGCGAAGGGCCAGTGGTTCAACTCCTAGCCAGGGCACATGCCTGGGTTGCAGGCAGGTCCTTGGTTGGGGGCATGAGAGAGCCAACCAATTGATGTTTCTCTCCCTTTCCTTCTCCATCCCTTCCCCCTTCTCTAAAAATAAATAAATAAATAAAATCTTTTTAAAAATTCTAATTCTAGATACATAAAGTTGTGTGACATGTTTATGTAAGAAAGGGCAGTTCACATACCAGGACTTCGTGAATCCCTCAGGCAGGTAGGAGATTCCATATGAAGCAGGGCTTCAGCAGCTTCAATTGTCTTGTCTGTACAGTGTGCATTACTGCTGTGAACTGACGCTTCCACTGGGGAAATAAGTTCTACTCAGTTAAAAATGCACTGAACATATGACAAAATCTAAACGCACTGCTGTAGAAGGCATAAATATAAATTTACTCTCATGTGCATAACTCTAAGTCGTTGATACATATTAGTCTATATAAATTATTTACAGAAACACTTTAAACACCAAAACAATCCAGTATCCTCATTTTGTAAAATGAATACCAATTATAAAGCAACTATCAAGATTAACCAGAAATTACTGAGAAATTTCTGAATCTCATCCAAAGGAGAACAAAGAAAAACTCTTGAAATTTTAAACTTGTATCAATTTTAGGCCAAAATTAACCTAGGCAGAAAAAAAATGGTTGTGGATTAACAATCCTATAATAAAGGTCAATTATTTATTTTCATATACTGTTACTAAAATTAGGGGTAATATGTACCAGAATCTATCAGAAACACATATTTCTAAGTTAATTCAATGAGTCGGTTCAACCCCTACAGACCCTCCTGGGTGAGTGCATTAGCTGTAGCACCAGAGCACTCTGGAACGTTCTTCACAATAACCCAGCTCTGTCTCCTTCATAACCTCACTGGACTTTGCTGGGTTTTATCAAAGAATTCCTTAGAGGTTTTATGGAATTTTTTTTCATGAAGCCTTTTCTAATTGTACCGCCTTTTGTAACTCTCTCCCAGCACTTAGTTTATGCTTTGCTGATGAAATTATCTGTGAAGCAGTGAAGTGTGCAAGTGGTTGGGCTTCCAGGTCCAAGAGCTTATGTCCTAGTCTCTGCCACATATAATTTCTGCTACCCTCAGCCAGCAATTTAATTTCTTGTAAGGCTGGGTTTCCTTTGTCAGGAAACAGTAGTATTCCTTACCTCTACAGTTGTGAGAATTAAGTGAGGAGACCGCCATAAAAAACACAGATAAGAATTCAGTAAACACTGATAATTTCTTATCACTCCTGTAAGATTATAAACCCTTTGATATCAGAGAGGTTACAGTAATTCATCTTTATATCTGTTATAGTTCCTAACAAAGACTTTTCATACAGCAGGCATGCAAGTGTGTCTTTTATGTACTGAAGAACCCACCAACCTTATATAAAAATAGGCAATTCAAGCACAAATGTATTATCTTAATGAAATATTAATTTCACATCCTGACTTAAAATACTGAATGTTTTGCTTGGTAAAAAGGTTCTGAAGCATGAGTATTTCAGTTTCTAATTTAACAGATTTTCCTCAAGATAGCCTCTAAAACTAATAGGATGCATTTATACAAATTCTATAAAATCATATTACAAATTCAAAGTTCTACACACTAAAGATATGGATCTTTTAAAACTGTTTCCAGGAAACTTTTAATTGAAAAAAATTTCACTGAGTCTTAAAATTCCCCAAGTGCTAAAGGCTCTCAGCCTTAAACACCAGTCATTTGGAGAGCATTTATTTAAAAAAAAAAAAAAAAATCCAGTGCCTCTCTTACCACCTGTTGCACATCATCCACACTCTCAACCAAGGTACTGGGTCTCTCCAGTTGCTCTTTCCATTTATGGAAATCTGCTCAAAGCTAAACGGTTCCAGAGAGGCAGCCAAACCTCTAAGTAAATCTATCTTTAGGTGACCCTGCTTACTCTTATCTGCAGCTTCACTGAAGCAAAGGATTCAATCAGTGCTTCCGGCTCAACTTTAAGAAACTTAGTTACTATTAGTAAGTATAAAATGTATTACAATTCTCAAGTATTTTTTTCAAAGCACCTCCCTATTAATACTCATATACAAAGAAGAACCCTAGTAGGCAAATTCTCAGGTTTTGAAAATTCATGCTAGGAACTTCATTCTCTTTAAAGTACGCTTGCTTGTGTTGCAATTGAGCTGTTGTCTTAGGTGCTATTAATAAACCGTCCTGGATAAACTAATTCCTTATGTAATTGTATTAAGACCAAACCTAAAAACTACCGCATTAAAATCACAGCTTCAAATATTTGATATGATAATACAGCAACAGAATTTCACCAGAATACTTCAACTATAAGCAAAATGATATCTGCCTAGGTGTTATATATTATGCTGCCTGAGTTCTTACGTAGTTTGAGGCAGCATTACTTTCATATTAGTTATGTGAGTGGAAATCATTTTCTAGCTCATATTTCTGACCTCAAGATATTATTATTATTTCCCAGAAATATTTCATATTTACAGATTAAAACAAAAGATATACAAACTGAAAAAGAAACTTTACTTATTTATGCTTTAAATTCAGAATGAGAATACATACATAATCTATGAAGTACCAATCAGAAGATCTAGTACTCTATGTACAGTCAAAAAATGGTTGTTTGAGCACCTGCCACGTGCCAGACCCTATGCTACACACCTGAGACACACACGTGACTACACTGCTGGCCTCATGAAGCTTATGCTAATAGTTCTGAAAATGTCAAAGCATTAATGGAAGTAAATATTTCAAAACTAAATAATAGTGCAAAATTAATTTAAAGTGACTCTGTAAGCTAACATCTTATTAAGAGTGCTGATTTCTTTTCTTAATGCTTATTGGTTTTATTTAGTCATTTTTATTTACTAAAATAACCCTAAGCACATCCTAAAAAAATGAACACCTAAAAAATGAACACCTAACTCACTTAGTTTACAATAATGCCCCATGATAGTTTCCAAGAATATTTGACCCATTTTATAAAAGTGAACACTATCTCTTTTTAACTTTTCTTTCATTGACATAAGTCGACAAGTCCTTTTTTATAACAGAAATTTAAGAAATATTTCTCCTCTTCAAGTTTCTGTAATTTTTAAAAACTTTTTAATACTACTTTCCTCTGACCAATAAGTCAAACACAATTTAAAAATTTTGCACAACTATGAAGGATAAACATGAATTTTTACATTGTTGTACAGTCAGCCCTGGCTGGTATGCCTCAAGTGGAATGAGTGCAGGCCTGCAAACCAAACGGTCATGGGTTCGATTCCCAGTCAGGGCACATGCCTGGCTTTCGGGGCAGGTCCCCAGTGGGGGTTGCAGAAGAGGCAACCACACAATGATATTTCTCTCCCTCTCTTCCCTCTCTGAAAATAAATAAATAAAATCTAAAAAAAACACCAATGTTGTACAATCAAAGCAATCTATTACATAAGCAAAAGCTGAAAATTCCTTTTTTCTAACTTAAAACCTGATTTACTGGTGTGTATGAAAAATATGGGAGGAAATAATAAGCTACTCATTTTAAAAAAAGAAACAATGACCCGAAAGGTAATCTGACAGATATTTTCTAGTTTACACTAGTAGTTGGTGTTGCTGGTTAATACTCCTTAAAGAAATAAATGTATCAAGTAAATTTCAAAACTATTTTATTTTAAATCATAATGCCATTAAATTTGCTTACGCCTTCCTTTACTATTGGTAAGAGTCTTCTTGTTCTGTTTCTAGCTTTCTAATCAACTGGTGTTTGCACGGTAGACTATTCCAGACTCACTCAACAGCTGTTACTAAATACCAAACTTGGTAATTAAGTCTGACAAGAGACATACCTCTCAGCTTTGCAGAAGAGAATGCTGGCAATGGATCTAGCTCATAACAATGTTCTTAAAGTCAAAAATAAAAAATAATAGCAATGTAATTTGACAGCAATGGGAAAAAATTAGAAAACACTTCATTAAATGATAGTGGTATTCCCCTCCAAGCAAGACCATAAACTAACATTACAAGGTCATCACTAAACTACCACACCTGACTCACCACAGCTTACCCTCTAATACCCCAGGGTATAACGTAACAGGTGAGTGAAGAACACAAATGAATGCAATGAAAAGAGGGAAAAGGTAAAGATCTGGGACACTCCATCTTTACTTGTTCCCCTGACTTTCTAATCAATGTAGTTGTGCTATAAGGTTTAAAGGGGAAAAAGAAAAACATTATAAAGTAGAGCTGTCTGATAAAAATATAACATGAACTACGTAACTTTAAAGTAGCCACATTAAAAAAAAAAAAAGATTGAATTAATACTTTTTACTTAACCCAGTATATCCAAGATACTGTCATTTCAACATGTAATTGACAAAGTTTTCCACTGCTTCAGCTTTTACATTTAAATACAATTTTTAAAAATTAAAAATTTAGTTTCTCAGCCACATTTCTTATAGTAAATAGGTCATGTGGCTAGTGGCCACAGTACTGAAAAGTACTAACTAAATAAAACTGTATTACAGCTATTTTCAAACTTTTTTGGTAAAAGAACCCCATTACACCCAAATTATTGAGGATCGCAGAGATTTTGTTTGTATAGACATATACATTTATCCTATTTGAAATTAAATCTAAGAAAACTTTAAAATATTACTAACTCATTTAATAAACCCAAGGCTTGTAAATGCAAGTAATATTTTTTATTCAAAATAACCTTTCTAAAATAAAAAAAGAATTGGTGATTAGCTAGCTTTGTTTTACACTTCTGCAAATCTTCTAAATACACGGTAGGTAACAGTTGGACTCTCCTATTTGCTTCTTAATCCAATCTGTTGTAATAGCATCCAGAAAACTCCCCTGAACACTTCTCAAAGTGAAAAGGTAAATAATGTAATACTATTATAAAAACAATTTTGACTTCACAGACTTCCAGAATCCTCAGATCAGAAATTTTAGTTTTGTGGAAGTTCAGCTGTAATTTTTTTATCAGATATGATTAATAAACTCCCAAATTCCATCCTCATGTTTCTGTAAGTTGTAGCATCTGAACATAAACATCAATGTAGAAAATGAAAAATTATGGTTCCATTTCCATAAGTAAACAGTATTTTGTCCACTTATACATAAAAGATTTTTTAAAGTTTTTCATAAATATTTCACTGCATCCTTTTGAATATTTAACCTATAGTTAATAAAAGCTTAAGTAGTTATCAAAAACACTCTCATGCCTGCCTCTCCAACCAACCAAATTTGTTTCTGAAGGAAATTGTTTTATGTTGAATTATCCTTATTGACTACACTGATGTTACTCTTTAACTCAGTTTTTATATGAATTTTAGTACTATGCTTCAATGAATTCTGAAGAGTAATTTCTTAACCACATTTTCAAGAAATTTTTTTTTAAAAGGTAATGACACTCTTTCAGCTTTATTTAAACATATGTTTTGCCCTGGCTGGTGTGGCTCCGTGGATTGAGTGCCGGTGTGTGAATCGGTAGGTCTCTGGTTTGATTCCCAGTCAGGGCACATGCCTGGGTTGCTAGCCAGGCCCCCAGACAGGGGTGTGCCAGAGGCAACTGATTGGTGTACCTCTCACACATCGATGTTTCTCTCGCTCTCTTCTTTCCTTGCCCTCTCTCTAAATATAACAAAATATTTTTTAAAAATGTTTCATCTTTTTACATCCTGCTAAACTTTTTCCAAATTGGTGATCTTTCCAAGATTGATATTAGATATTCCAATAAATAGTAAATCAGAAATAAGATTTTCACAATCAGATTTCATGATGAACTTCGACAAACTGTACTTTTGTTTTGTCAGTGAAAATACTAAGGCTAAATTTCCCGAAAAAAATTTCCCCTTTCATTGAATAACTGCCTTAAAATAGAACAAAGCTTCTGGTGACCCTATTTCTCAATTCTCAAATTCTCAAAAAGAAAGAAAAGTCAAAGAAAGTATGTTTGAAAATAAAAGACAAAATATTTTAAACTGAAAAATCTTTCAGAAAATCCAGACCATACATACACTATATTTTTGCATAAACATTAAGAAAGTAACATTTGTTTTTTCCCTACAGACATCCATTTTTCCTATAATATGCTACATATACATATAACACTAGAAATAAGCCTAAACAGTTAAATAGACTATATCATAGTCACATTTAAGTTCCAATTTAGCACAAAGACTAGCTAAAAGAAACTTTAGACATATTCATTTACATGATGTA
>VMDR010028725.1:0-13041 GCA_007922815.1 Macrotus californicus | reverse complement strand
TCAAAACAACATTAAAATCGCAATAAATTCACAACTATCAACAACTAAATCTAAAACAAACAAATAAAGCAAACAACCAGAACAAGGAAAGGACATACATATGGAGATCATTTGGAGGGTTATCAGTGGGGAGGGGGAAAGAGGAGAATGGGGAGAAGGTGCAGGGATTTAGAAGCATAACTGGTAGATACAAAATAGAAGGGGGATGTCCAGCATAGCACAGGAAATGGAGAAGCCAAATAACTTACAGGCACAACCCATGGATATGAACTAAGAGGGGAATTGCTGGAGGGAAGGGGGATACCAGGTGGAGGGCAGCAAAGGGGGAAAAATTGGGACAACTGTAATAGCATAATCAATAACATAATAAAAAAAATTAAAATCCCCCCAAATAAATAAAATAAAACAAAATACATTTAACAGTATCACCTTAGGGCAGGATTGAAAACTGTAGAAAAAAATGTATACATTCATTTTGAAATTACAGAGATGTCCTTTGTTGTTCAAGGAAATACACATTTTTATTTTGGCCCCAGCCAAAATTTGTGGCAGAAAGTTAATTGTTGCTAGCTTTGAGCAGGGTGGGAGGGAGCAATGCCGGGTGAAAACTGTGAAAGAAGAAAAAGCCAGAGCTGACTTTGACTAGAGGTCATGAGACTGCAGTTGGGGCTGGGTGTGCCTTAGTAGAGAGCAGTAAGTGTTTGTCTGTGGGTCTTGGTCAGCCTGCCTAGAAGGAGACATGTGAGCATTTACAGTGGTAATGGGTAGGAAATCGGTGTATGTTTTATTCTCATCGGAATTAAGCATCAAATGACATGAAATTGGCTGCCATTCTTTTGCTGCCTTTAGCCTATGCAGTTTACAGTGTCAAAGAGCTAGGAGAACTGTAATCTAAGTATCGAGAACATTGCCCAGAAATAAGGGAGGATCCAGGAGGGTAGAGAACCTTTTCCCATGCAGTCGAGACTAGGGGAGGCCCTCTGTTGAGGGGCGAAGGCTGACAGGCCTTCCTGCCCAGAGGAAGTGGTCCTAGCCTGGATGATGAAGTAGACAGAGGCACAAGGATATAGAAGGACCGAGTGATGTCAGGGGTTCAAAACCATTCAATTATTAGTGATTTTTACTTACACTTTGAATGGGTGGCACATGCAGGTGTGGGATGTTCTCACTGTCATGCAGGATCATTTAACGCTTGGATATTTTAATTTGTCAATCTGATCTTTAGTGGCATCTGGTTTTGTGTCATATTTTAAAAAACCTTTGACTTTAAGATTAGAAAAATTAAAACATTCAAATTATAAAATATATATGGTTACATAGTTTGTCAAGTCATTTTACTTTTTACTTTTTTACATTTTGATTGGATTTTACTTTTTTACGTTGTTCTTTTTTCTATTTTTCCTTTACGATTTATTCCCCTTAAACCCTCTTCCCCCCTCCACAATCACCACACTGTTGTCCATGAGTCCTTTTTCCTTGTCAAATTATTTTATAGTTTTATCTTTTTTAAATGTTATGAAAATTTCAAGTAAGTCTCTCTCTTTTTTTCTGTCCCCCGGCCATCCACTTTTCCTACCCAAAGGCAAGTATTGTTACTAATTTCTTGTAAGTCCTTCATGAGATACTCTGTGCATATAAATGTACATACCTGCCATACTTTCTCTCTTCAAACACATTAGCTTACTGTACATACTGTGATGTGTCTTACACTTTTAAAAATGTTTTTGAGGTAGTGTTATATCAGTACACATCAAGTTGCCTCATTCTTCAGATTTCAAAGATCTTTAGGAGATGTGATTGTATTCAAGTTTTTATGAGGTAAGTGGGCAGACACTCCTATGATACAGATGAGGAAACTGAGTTACCAAGATGTTCTGTGACTTGTCCAACTTCTGTTCTCCCCAGTGGCAGCAGGAATGGGATTTAAATCCAGGCCTTGTGGTTCCAGGGCCAAAGGTATACCAGGTGCTTCCCAGGGAGCTTCCTGTCACCCTATTCCATTAGAGTTGCATTCTTTTGTTTTCATTTGTCTTTATTGTACTCAAATCTATGTTGTTAGTATTTTTCTTTCTGCACATTTTACACATAATTAATTTCATCCTCAGGCTTCTGTTGTTGCTATTGAAAAGTCAGCTATTGATCTAACTCGTTACTCTGTCACTTCCCTCTGAGTGTCTTTATGGGCTTCACTTACACCAGGTATTAGGCGATACTGTTTTTGCTTGTCTGTCTTAGGATTTGTTGGGCTTCTTGACTCTGTGGATTGGTATCTTCTATGTGTTCTGGAAAACTCTCTCTAAGTTTAGTGTCTGACCCATTTTCTCTTCTCTCCTACTTTTGGAACTGATTAAACTTTTTAGATCTTTTCATTCCACCCTTCTTGTCTCTTTGCTTTAGTAGCAGCTTTATTGAGATATAGTTCACATACTATACAATTCACCAATTTAAATTATATAAGTTAGTGATTTCTTAGAATATCCACAGAATTGTGAGACCATGACTAAATCAGTTTTAGAACTTTTAATCAGCTCAGAAAGAAAGCCCACACCCTTTAGCTATATGTCCCAATACCCTGTTCCACTCGTTATGGATTGAATGTGTGTGTTTCCCCTCCCTAAAATCCATACGTTGAAATATAATCCTCAGTGTGACCGGTATTCGGAGGTGGAACCTTTAGTTAGGTAATCATGTTATGAGGGTGAAGCCCTCGCAAATGTGATTAGTGACCTTATAATAAGAGACCGGAGGGCTGGCCCACTCTTTTTTCAGCTCTATGAGGACACACTGAGAAGTCAGCCATCTGAAACCCAGAAAAGGGGCCGCATCAGAACCTGACTGTGCTGGCAGCCCAGCCTCAGGCTTCCAGCCTCCAGAATGGTAAGGAATAAGTTCTGTTGTTTATAAGCCACCCAGCCTGTGGTACTTTGGTTATAAAAGTCTGAACTTACTAAGACACCACCCAACTGTAAGCAACCACTAATCTATTTTCTTTCTCAATATATTTGCTTATTCTGACATTTTATATAAATAAAATTACACAATATGTGGTCTTTTGTGAGTGGATTTTTTCACTTAGCCTAATGTCCTCAAAGGTCATCCATGCTATAGCATGTCCATACTCCATTCGTTTTTATGGACAAATAATATTCAGTTGCATAGATAGACCACATTTTGCTTATCCTTTCATCAGTTGATGAACATTTGGGTTGTTTCCTCCTTCTGGCTATTAATAATGCTGAATTCATGTACATTCATGTACAAGTTTTTGTGTGGACATGTGTTTTCATTTCTCTTGGGTGTACACTTAGGAGTGGAGTTGCTGGGTCAAAAGATAGGGCTATGTATAACTGTTTGAGAAACTCCTAGACTGTCTTCCAAATTGGCTGTGCATTTGACATTCCCATCAGCAATGCACGAGAGTTTCAGTGTCAGTTTCTCCACATCCTTACCAACACTGTTGCTACCTGACTTTTTTATCACAGCCATCCTACCGGATGTGAAGTGGTATCTCATGGTTTCCATTTCCCTGACACTAATGATGTTGAGTGTATTTTTAATGTGCTTACTGGCCATTTGTGTATCTTCCTTTGAAAAATGTCTATTCAGAATTTCTGGCCATTTTATTTATTTATTTGTTTGTTTATTTTTGGCCATTTAAAAATGACCATCTTTTTATTTGTGTCTTTATATATTTCAGATGCAAACTACAATCAGATACAGTTTGCAACTATGTTCTCATTTTGTGAACTGTCTCGCTTTCTTGATTGTGTCTTTTAAAGCAAAACATTTTTAAATTTTGATAAAGTCAAATTTACCTACTTTTTGTTGTTGCGCTTTTGGTGTCTTATCTAAGAATCTATAGCCTAATCCAAAGTATAGAAGTAAAGATTTACTTCTATATTTTCACTGAAGAATTTTATAGGACTTTGATTTATTTTGAGATAATTTTTGTGTATGATGTGAGGTAGGGGTCCACCTTCATTCTCTGGCATTGGCTATCCAGTTGTTCTGGTACCATTTGTTGAAGACTGTTCTCACATCATTAATGGTTTTATATCCTTGTTGAAAATAAACTGACCGTAAATGTGTACATTTACTTCTGAGCTCTGTATGTCTATCCTCAGGCTAGTACTACTTGGTCTTGGTTACTACAGATTTGTAGTAAGTTTTGTTTAATTTATATCTAAGTAATTTACTCTTTTTGATGCTGTTGTGAATGGAATTGTGTTCTTAATTTCATTTTCAGATGTTTACTGCTAGTGTATAGAAATAGAATTGATTTTTTAATATATTGATCTTACATTGTAAAACCTTGTTGAATTCATTTATTTGTTTTAGTGTAGTTTTTTAGTGGATTCCTTAGGCCTTTCTATAAAAGGTCATGCCATCTGTGAGAAGAGGTAGTTTTACTACTTCCTTTTCAATCTGAATCTCTCTTATTTATTTTTCACTTTCTTGCCTGATTGCTCTGGCTAGAACATCTGGTGCAATGTTTGCTAAAAGTGTAGGCTGGACATCCTTCTGTTTTTCTTGATCTTAGGGGGAAAGCATCTAGTTCTTGTGCCATTAAATACGGTGTGAACTGTATATTTTGTAGATGTCCTTGATCATGTTGAGGAAATCCTTTTCTATTCCTAGTTTGTTGAGGTTTTAATCATGAAAGCGTGTTTCATTTTATCAAATGCCCTCCTTACATCTGTTGAGATAATAATGTGGTTTTTGTTTTTTATTTTATTGATACGGTATATTGTATTTATTGATTTTTAGAAGTTAAAGATCCTGTTAGTCTCTCATCTGTATTTTATACCTTACTATAACACTTACATTTTATTATGGTCTGTCTCTCCCCGCTAGCATATGAGCCCGATGAAGATAGAGACTGCATCTAACAACAGATTATTGATTTTCAGGAGAGAGATCTTTGTGGACCCTGAAACATGTGACACTGTTCCCTCTGCCCCCCCGCAAAATAACACTGCAGAAAAAAGGGGAGAAAAACTAAGTTGAATTGAGTTGTGTATTCTGTGTAGTCATTGGGGCCCAATTACCAGGGAAGTGTCTTTCTCTTACACACTGGTCTTTAAGCAAGTAATTCAAATTTGTGCCTCAGCAAGACGTCAAACTGTGGACCTTCAGGATCACTTTTAACTAGCATAAACACCCAGTGCTGCATTACCTGAGGCCTACACCATGGGTGTTCAACCCTATAGTACCTGGCATGTACTGGAAAGACAAAGGAATGTTTGCTCATTTTATTAGGAATGTGTATCCTGTGCTAAGGCACTGGATTAGGGGCTGAGGTTATAGAAATGTATGAAATAGGATCCTTATCTCACAGAGCTCAGAGTCAGTGGAAGTAGAGAGACAATTAAAATACAGAGCAAACTGGCCAAGATGGAGGCGTAGGTAGATACACTTTGCCTCCTTGCAGAGCCAAAAGGACAACGACAAATTTAAAAACAAAAAGTAACCAGAACTTCCAGAAAATCAAACTGTATGGAAGTCCGACAACCAAGGGATTAAAGGAGAAACATTCATCCAGACTGGTAGGGAGGGGTGGAGATGGGCAGCTGGGTGGAGAGGACTTGCGGCAAAGTGGCAGCCAGAGGACCAGGTGGGTGAGTAGGCTGCTGGTAGTCTCACATTTGCGTGTGGATAAACCAATAAACTGGGAGGAACAATTGGGAAGGGAGACTGACCGTACAATCCAGGGTTCCAGTGAGGGGAAATAAAGCCTCAAAACCTCTGACTGACAAAACCTGTGGGGGTTGTGGTGGCAGGAGAAACTCCCAGCCTCACAAGAGAGTTTGTTGGAGAGACCCACAGGGTCCTAGAACATATACAAACCCACCCACCTGGAAATCAGCACCAGAAGAGCCCAATTTGCTTGTGGGTAGAAGAGGAAGTGACTGAAAACTGGCAGAGAGCAGAGCAAGCAACATTGTTCCCTCCCAGCCCCCTTCCCTACATACAGTGCCACAACATGGCCAGGTTGCCCCACCCTGGCGAATACCTAAGGCTCTGTCCCTTACTATGTAACAGGCATGCTGAGACCAAAAAAATGTGACCCAAATGAAAGAACAGATAAAAGCTCCAGAAAAAATACAACTAAGCAATGAAGAGATAGCCAACCTATAAGATGCAGAGTTCAAAACACTGGTAATCAGGATGCTCACAGAAATGGTTGAGTGTGGTCATAAAACAGAGGAAGAAGTGAATGCTATGCAAAGTGAAATAAAGGAAAATGTAAGGAATCCAACGGTGACAGGAAGGAAACCAGGACTCACATCAATGGTTTAGACCAGAAGGAAGAAATAAACATTCAGCCAGAACAGAATGAAGAAACAAGAATTCAAAAACATGAGGAGAGGCTGAGGAACCTCTGGAACAACTTGAAACATTCCAACATCCGAATCATAAGGGTGCCAGAAGGAGAAGAGGAAGAGAAAGAAATTGAAAACTTACTTAAACAAAAAATGAAGGAAAACTTCCCTAATATGGCAAAGGAAATAGACTTCCAGGAAGTCCAGGAAGCTCAGAGAGTCCCACAGAAGTTGGACCCAAGGAAGCACACACCAAGGCACATCATAATTACATTACCCAAGATAAAAGATAAGGAGAGAATCTTAAAAGCAGCAAGAGAAAAGGAGACAGTTACTTACAAAGGAGTGCCCATCAGACTGTCAGCTGATTTCTCAAAAGAAACCTTGTAGGCAAGGAGCTGGAAAGAAGTATTCCCGGTCATGAAAGGCAAGGACCTACATCCAAGATGACTCTATCCAGCAAAGCTATCATTTAGAATGGAAGGGAAGATAAAGTATTTCTCAGATAAGGTCAAGTTCAAGGAGTTCATCATCACCAAGCCCTTACTATATGAAATGTTAAAGGGACTTATCTAAGAAAAATAAGAAGATCAAAATTATGAACAGTAAAATGATACCAAACTCATAACTACCAACAACTGAACCTAAAAAAACAAAAACAAAAACTAACTAAGCAAACAACTAGAACAGGAACAGAATCATAGAAATAGAGATCACATGGAAAGTTATCAGTGGGGAGACGGAGGGGTGAGAATGGGGGAAAGGTACAGGGAATAAGAAGCATAAATGGTAGGTAGAAAATAGACAGGGGGAGGTTAAGAATAGTATAGGAAATGTAGAATCAAAGAACTTATATGTACAACCCACAGACATGAACTAGGTAGGGGAATGCTAGTGGGAGGGGGGTGCAGGGCAGAGGGGAATAAAGGGGGAAAAACAAATGTGACAACTGTAATAGCATAGCCAATGAAATATATTTTTAAAAATACAGAGCTTTCTCATACTTTCACTCTGGTGCTATGAGCACGGGGAAGGGGCAGATGAGGCTTCCTGTAGCAATTGAGATCTGTGTTCTCTCTCCACCTCCCCTGCCATCTCCTGGTCCAAGTCACCACCATCTCTTAGAATAATGTTGGCGTGTCCTAACTGTCCTTCCAGGCCCTACCTTGCTACCCATACTGTCTGTTCTCAGTACACCATCCAGAGTGACCCTTTAAAAGCTCGAGTGTCCTTGTGTCACTCTTCTGCTCACAGCCCAGACTGACTGCCTATGTTTCCCTAATTCAAGCCCAAGCTGCTGCCATGGTTCACAAGCTCCTGCCTGATCTGGCCTTCCACTGTCTCTCTGACCTCCTGATGACACCACTGCACACACACTGATCTGTCTGCTGGTCTCCCAGCACACCAGCCTCATCTTGCTTCCGCTGGGGCCTTTGTGTTTTCTGTTCCCAGAATGCTCTTCCCAGATCTCACCTTCTCACTCTCTCCAGGCTGCTGCTCAAAGTCCTTGGCAGCAAGGCCTTCTCTTGCCACATGAACTGGGGGGGGCTCCCCCTTCCCTGCTCCCTTGCCACCTGAACCTGCTTTATTTTCTCTCTACGGCTCACTCATTTATTTGTTTGTTATCCATCTTCCCTGCGTAGAATGTAAGTTCTATAAAGTGAGAGATGTTTTTGCCCATTTTGTTCGTTCCTGTTGTTCCCATTGCCTAGCATGCTTCCCGGCACATAGTAGGCTTCATTAAATTGTTGCTGACCCAGTGCACTACCATTCTGGAGGATGAGTAGAAATGACTCAGAATGAAGAAGTAATCTGTGATATGAGTTAAATAGGTGTTTATTGAATTGAATAACTTAATTTCCCCATATGTGGAGCTTGGATTTTGTACTAGATGGTTGCTGATGCCCATTTTCATCCAATCATCCCCATCTCTAAAATAACATAACAACACGGACATTTTGGAGCCCAGAGTGGACCAAGAATCTGTGTGAAGGATTCTGACGGCTGTTAGCAATCTGAGGGTGGAGAGGTGCCTGGAAGTTGGTGGCACCAAAGCCTGTTATGATGATGGTTTCCTGAGACCACAGTGGCCTCATGGATATGACCCAGCACTATTTCGATAGGAATCTGATCCTCTCATCCCAAGGACAGCCCATGTACCAAACCCCAAAGCTCAAGGTTTAAAGAGGCACCCCCAAGATAATATATTATAATTATACACTATAATTATAATTAAAAACTATTGCTTGAGTGCCTCCCCTGTGCCATGCCCAGTGCTGGAAGCTCTATAATGTTCCCTCTTACAAGCCGCTGAGAAAGGTACTGTTGTCCTTTCCATTTCACAGATTAAAAGGAACATGTGCTCAAAAAATTCATAACCTGCCTAAGGCCATGGGGCTGGTAAATGGCTAAGCTAGTAAATTTTAATTCCAATGTGATGGAGCCTGAAACCCGTGTTTTGGCTACACTGTACATGCTCCAGATCATCCACCTGCAGCAGATAGTTTGCCTCTGAGGGCAAGAACACATCTCTCCACTTCTCTACTTTCCTGCTTTTGGAAATGAGGTTTGGGGTGGTCCAGAAGCTGCAGGTGTGTGTTTATCCTACAGCTTTCCCGGAACAGGGCAGGAGAGTGCAGGCCTAAGCACTGCTCTGCTGTGTTATGATTTAACACACACTATTGTCAAAACTCCATTAGAAAAGTCATTAGGAGTGCAAAGGACAAGGCAGATGAAGAAAGTATTGCTTCTTAGAATGAATACATTCTTGCCTAGAAAATGTATTTTCTATAATAATTTTGGGAGTCTGGGTTTCATAAGCTTTATTGAAAGGAGCCATATATATTTGGGGAAAGAGTTTGAAATAGCACAAGTTCCCTTAGGGAAGGAACAGGAAGGGGTGTATTGTGGTGTGATTGAATTTCCTGTAATTTTTCTAGAGACAATTAGGGGGCTAGATAGGAGGGTGTGACCTTCAGAAAAAGAAATAGAGACTACAAGTGGTTGCAGGGTTTTCAGAGGGCTTACAGACATTGTTTGAGGGTCAGATAATAATGAGACTCTTCTTTTGGAGGGCTGGTGGTTCTTCTTATGGGCTGTTGGGGACAGGGGCTCAGGCCCAAAAAACTGTTCTTGGGATTAAGGAGCCAGGCATTTTCAGAAGAAGCACTGGTGCAGCTTTTGGATTACATCATGGGCAGTTATGACATCCCTGGATTATGTCAAGGGACTGTGTTGTTACAGTCCTAGATTTCATCGTGGTGGTGCTGTGAGAACCCTTGCTTTTTGGCATACTGTGAAGAGTTGGGGAAGGAGTTGTGGCATTGAAGTCAGAGAAACCATTCCCGAGGGCACCTAGCATGTCTTAGACCTGGTGGAAAGTCCTCTATATATATTGTCCTGTGAGAATGTCCGCCTCCTGGGGTGGTCCTCGGAGTCTTGGCCAAGGGTGGAGGGGAATTCTAGGAGTATTAGGGAAGCTACAACATTGTCTAGCCTTCAAGGAGTTGCCGCAAAGCCTCTTTAAGGCAAGAAAGTTGCTCAGGATTGTCATGAGGCTAGAGTGAATTTTGTAGTCTATTAAGTCAGCTGTCAACAAGTGCAACAAAGTGGGACTATGTGAAGGGAGGCACGATATTTTGGTGTCTTAGATTCTCTTCTCTCTCGTGCTGGGGCTGTGCCCACCCAGTCATGCAAATTCCAAGGTGAGTCTGGGTCTGGCCAGCTCAGCTTATTAGATTTATCAGTAACTTGTTTTCTGGGTAAATGTGTGTGTGTGTGTGTGTGTGTGTGTGTGTGTGTGTGTGTGTGTGTGTGTGTGTGTGTGTGTGTGTGTTTAGAAGGTAATTGGGAGGAGTCAAGGCCCATGACATTTGGTGAGGCTGCTGTACTGCCTGCACACGGCATGGGTACCCCACAACAGGGTTCTTCTATCTCAGTTCTAAGCTGATGGACTTAACACCCCTACCCCACCGCACACACCCTAGACCTGCGTGTCCACACTATGTGCTTATTTATACATTCCTTTGCTTGGATTCGAGTTTGGTTCTTCCATTCTACATCTTAGTTGAGTTTTCCATGTGAGTGATGTCCTTACTTCACCAAAATTTGTTAACTCTCAAAGAAAACTTATCTGACATACCATTAATACTGCTTAATGCTCATGGTGCTTCTAACAAGGTCTTTATGGGAACATGGCCTCACTCCATGAATAACCGAAAGGTGGCTGTTGTAGCCACTGGTCAGGCCAATGTGGCCTTGAGACAGTCATCTGGCTGGAGGAGCCATGGGAACAGGAGGGAGGAGGGAGGGAAGAGGGAAGGAGAAAAACTCCATTATGTGGGGAGCTGTGGGAGGTGACTAGAGAGAATGCTACTGCGCAGGAGATGTTGGAGTTTGTGTATGTATCACAGCTAATTAGGAGAACAGATTATGCTGCTTTGGTGTCAAAATAGCTGTAGGGGAAACAACCTTAATAACAGGTTGCAGATGAAAGAAAATGAAATGGGAAAGAAATGAGGAACATTTAAAAGAAAACAATCAGGCTGGAGGTAATGGAGAGAGGAGGATAAAGCAGGGCATATAAAAAATTAAAGAACTTGGCACAGGGTGGCTGGCATATGCAATTCTGATGAGCGACAAGGTAAGAGAGCCCAGTCCCATGTTTCCTCAGCCTCACTGTTTGTCATGTTCAGAGCACGAAGGTTGCTAGGGGACAGGAGGAAAAAGAAGGTGGTAAACAACTTTTGGGGGGCACCCAGGAGGGGCAGCTTCAGGTGGCCAGGCTGTGCTCTGTCCGTGATCAGTCTCAGCTCTGCAACTCCCTGTGTTTCTGCCGTCTGTTTTCCTCTTTGCATTCCTCACAGTGAGATTTCTGGTCCCTTTAAGAGCTTCCTTCACCATCCCTTAGTGGATGGCTCTCCAATTTGTGTTTTTACCTCCATGGATCTCCTGAGTTCTCTAGTTGCTACTCACCCACTCCTGCATTATCTCACCTGCCACGTCCAAAATGGACTCACTCCTCTCCCTAGGCTGCCCATACGTGCTTCTCCTCCAAACTTACCCCATCTCAGCACATGGGGTACCACCATTCACCTAGTTACCTGAGCTGGAAAACTGGGGCTCTTTCTTGACTCTCCTCTCTCCAGTCTGTCACTGCATTCTGTTTACCTTCTACATAGGTCTCCAATCAGCTCAGCATTTCTCTTCATCTCACTGGCACTGCCTTGGTCATCACTTACTACACAGCTGCAGTAGCCCAAGGGTGGTTCTGCTCTGTTCTCCCCACTCCCCATGCCACTCCCCGCACAGCAGCCCAAGTGCTCCTTCCAGAACAAATCTAATCATGTTACTCTCCTTCCTAAAAATCTTCAATGCTTTTTTGCTGCTCTGGTTATCTATTACTGCATAAAAATACTACTGTAAAACTTAGTGGATTAAAACAACTGTTTTATTATATCTCATAAATTGTAGGTCAGGAATTCTGCCAGGGCTCAGCTGGGTGAGTCTTCTGTTTCATGGGGCATCAACAGAGGTGAGTTGGTGGTATTCAGCTGGGGATAGGCTTGCCTAAAGTCCAAGATGGCTTCACTCACATAATTGGCACTTTGGTGGGGAGGACCAGGACTGTCAGCTGGAGCACCTACATTTTTGGCCCCTCCAGCATGGTGGTCTTAGGGTAGCTGGTCTTCTTACATGGTGGCCCATGGTTCCAAGAGTGAGAATTCCAAAGAACAAGGTGGAAGCTGTATGGTGTTTCATGACTTAACCTCATTCCCACAGTACTATATTGACGAAATCAGTTCGAGATTTCAAGAAGAGGGGACAAAGACCCTACTTCTCAGTAGGAAGAGTGCAGCCATGTCTTCAGGCTACCATCAGGATGAAGAACAGCTCCTGTAGAATGGCATGTGTGACCTTTCATGGGCTGGCCCCTACTGGCCTCCTCTCTGCTTACCATTCCCCAACTAATTGCATTTTACAATCCAAGGTTCCAACCATCCTTAGTGACTTATGACTCCTTGAGTAGTCTGAGCTCTCTTACCCTGTTGGATTCTTCTGTCTGTTTAGAATGGCCTTTTTTACTCCTCCTTCATCTGACAAACTCCTATTTCCATTCACGTCTTAGCTTCAGTGCTTCTCCCTGCAGGAGGCCTTCTGTGAATGGTGGTCTAGGTTAGACGGCTTCCCATGTGTCCAAATAATACTCATTAACAGTACTGTAGTTTCTTTTTTTAAAAAATATATTTTATTGATTATGCTATTACAGTTGTCCCATCTCCTCCCGACCCCCCGCCCTGCATACCCCTTCCCCCCACACTCCCCCTTCTTAGTTCATGTCCATGGGTCATATATATGAGTTCTTTGGCTTCTACATTTCCTATACTATTCTTAACCTCCCCCTGTCTACCTTCTACCTATCATTTATTCTACTTATTCCCTGGACCTTTACCCCCTCTCTCCCCACCCACCCCCCTGATGATAACCCTCCGTGTGATCTCCATTTCTGTGATTCTGTTTCTGTTCTAGTTGTTTGCTTAGTTTGTTTTTGTTTCTGTTTTAGGTTCAGTTGTTAATAGCTGTGAGTTTGTTGTCATTTTACTGTTCCTATTTTTGATCTTCTTTTTCTTAGATAAGTCCCTTCAACATTTCATATAATAAGGGCTTGGTGATGATGAACTCCTTGAACTTGACCTTATCTGGGAAGCACTTTATCTGC
>VMDR010028724.1:0-13027 GCA_007922815.1 Macrotus californicus | reverse complement strand
TCTGTCCAGCCGGCATTGGTGCATTGAATCCTTAATCTTCGACTCTCCCTGACCTCCCCTTCTGCCTCATTTGCTGCATCTCTTCGATTGCCTCTTCTGCCTTCTTTTTCTTTTTTCAAGGATTTGTGTAACTGAAATCCTACCTAGATAATCTTTCTTTTTTAAGGTCAGCTGATTAGTAACTTTAATTCCATCTGCAATGTGTTTTCACAACAGTGCCTACATTCATGCTTGATCAGATTATCTCTGTTATAGAAATGAGAATTTTAGGGGAGATCGTTCAGAGTTCTGCCTACCTCACACATACATTTAAAAATCTCATTTGATTCCCTTCATAAGGGAAATATAAACCCAGTATATACTGAGATACCATTTTTCACTACCACGTAGGCAAACATCAAAGAGTATAATAACGTACTGATGAAAAGAGAGGGGTAATGGGAACTTAGGTAGACTGCTAGTAGAAGTTTTAATTCATATGATATCTATAGAGATTAACATGGAAAAAATCTATCAGAAATCCAAGTATCAATACCTGTTTATTCTGAAATTCTACTTCTAGAAAATTCTCTGCAGATATCACATACATGTGAAATGACCTAAGTACAATGTTGATTGTTTTACATTAATTTTTATAGCAAAATATTGAAAGAACCTAAAAGCCCAGATGACTAGTTAATAAGTTAGTATAATTTTATATCAATAGAATGCAATACATACAATACAGTAGAATACGTACAAGCAATGATGAGCCTTTTCGTATACTATCATGGAAAGATAAGAAAGACATATTATTTCACAAAGAAGTTATAGAACAGTAGATATTGTATGTAACCAGTTGTGCAGAGAGGAGCAGCAGAATTTATACCGATATGTATTTGCTTGCATTTTCATACAACATCCCTGCAAGTATATGACCAAAACATGATAACAGTGAGTGCCTTCAGAGAAGAAAAAATGATGGTAAATGATAGGACTTTTTGGATTTTTTTAAATCTTAGATCACATGAATGTATAACCTAGTCAATAGTAAAAATAACAAACTGTATAAAGTTCTTTTTGCTGACACTATCATTTAAAAATAAATATTTTTACTGGAAAGGCAGGCATTTAAATTAGCACTTAAGCTCTGGCCAGTGTGGTTCTGGTGGATGGAATATCATCCCACAAACAAAAAGTCTGCAGGTTCGATTCCTGGTTTAGGCACATGTCTAGGTTGTGGGTTCAGTCCTCTGTGGGGGTGACTAGGAGAGGCAACCAATCGATGTTTCTTTCTCACATAGATTCATTCCCTCCCTCTCTCTCTCTCTCTTGCTTCCTTCCCCTCTCTCTAAAATCAATAAGTATGTCCTGCGGTGAGGATAAAAAAACAAAGAAATAAATAAGTGTTTAATATGTACCAAATAGCCCTTCTGGGCATCATCTCTTTCCATCCTTGGAATGTATGGTTAGTACTGTTCTCCTTATTTTACTGCTGAGAACCCTGAGGCTCAGACAGACGCGTCCTCGCCCAAGACTGCACGGACACTACGGTGGTGGGCAGGGTTTGACCCAGGACAACTCTGTGTCACAGTTTTAAGAGCCACATGATAATAACACTATACAACTAAAAAGAAAACGCTCATTTTAAAAAGAATATTCTTTTAAATAAAATATTTTCTTTATGTAAAGTAAATGCATTGCCTTCTCTTTCCTGTGTTGTACGTGCAGGGGCTTTTGTCCCAAATTGGAGTCTAAGAGACACTGAAGGACGCCAGTCTGCAGCCAGAGGCTGCACTGTCTTACACAAAAACCTCCCGCAGAGAAACAGCGCTTCCCCTGGAAAACTTTAGTGACAGTGGATGCTTCTGTAAAGAGACTTTCTCCGAGAGCAGTCGGCTCCATGCGCTAAGGCGAGTTTCAGCGATAAGAAGCTTGCGCTGCCCTGGCCTTAAATGTGCCCCTTCTGCGCCCTCCGTGCGTGAGTCCTCGGCTTGCCCTGTGGAGCCCCCGTGAAAGTTCTAACTGACCCCTATTCTTTATGATGCCTCTTCAAACGTTCAAGGTATTTCCCTTCCAGTGTTAAAGCTTCCACGATTCTCTGCTTCTCATACAACAAGAATTTAAGTCTCTCATCTGCATAAACAGATACTTCTCCTCTGGCGCATTCCATTTTGTCAATATTTTTGATGGAGTGTTTTACAAGGGAAGATTGACCAGCAGAAAGTAGACAGGAATTGCCACCTCCACTGGCTGAATATCATCCTAATAACACAGACAAAAATGGTTATCTCATAAGAGGATCAGCCTGGTGACTTGTATCGAACAGGCGGGCATATACATCCCTTAATTATTTTTTACGTTTGCAACTCCTAGGATTCCCATCAGTGTAAGTGTGTGTGTGTGTGTGTGTGTGAGAGAGAGAGAGAGAGAGAGAGAGAGAGAGAGAATGTCTTGCCTTAAGGGCAAGACTTTAATATTATACCTGTTCTATAAGTATTTAATTTTTTTTAGAGTCAGCTTGTTGAAAGGGGAAGCAGCCAAAGACAAAATTCAGAGAAATAAACTGGAGAAAGTGAAGACCAGTTAAAAATAGGAAAAAGAAATGTAAAAAAGCTAAAATACGCACCAGTATGAATTACGGTATTTTTTCTTTAATGGTATATGTATTGAAGCTCCAGGATCTTCACATTAAATATTTGAAATACTTTATTATCATTTAGACTTCAGCTGATCGGTAATTTTACATCAATGAACTACATAAATAAACATTTATAGAAACTTATTGTGTACCAGGAATTATCACAGGAATTTCATTAAAGTACATTCTTTATTTCACAACGACTTTATGATATAGGAACTATATTCTCTCCTTTTTTGAGGAAACTGAGGCCTAGCGGGGATAACTAATTTGCCTAAGGTCATAGAACAAGTGGTCAGAGAAACTGGTATTCAAAATCTAGAAGTTCAGTTGTAGAATAAATTACATACTGATAATTACAAAATTGTTCTGTAAAGGGCAAGCTTGGTTGAGTTTCTTCTCAATACAGGTAAAAATAGAGAAATCCAGGAATATGAAGAATTATTAATAGCTAGAAAATAGACAGAAACTCAATCATAGAAAGGAAGCAATAGGTGCAGTAAATTTGCTTTTAAATTACACAGCCTGGGTTTGGATTCAACTCAGCTTCTTATCCAGGAGTGAGGAAAGGGGAAAGTGACCTCACCTGGGTGAGTCCTAGTCTCCTTGTCTACGGAATGAAAGTATTAATATCTCCTCCAACGGGCTTTTGCCAAGAACAAATGTGATAATATATGTAAATCACTGCACTGTGCTGGACGCATGGTATCCACTTAATAAATGATGGCTATTATATTATTATTATAGTCAAGTTTGAGGCATGACACCGGAGGGAGCTTATGCCTGGCAAATTCAATTTTCTCCCTCAGTGAAGTTGCTCATGTCCCTAACCCCTACTAGTGCCTAATTCAGGAATGTGTGCTCAATAATTAATCATAGATTATATTTTATTGCATTAGCTAATGTTGCTTTCTACTTTTAGCTATTTCATAACTTCAAGGGGAATTTGTCATTTTTTTCATTAACTGAAAGAAAATGTAAAATAAGAAGTCTAGAGAATACTTTTTTTCCTCCCATTTCTAAATTAAAAGATACTTTTTCTTCCATGGTAGAACATTTATCTTTTATTATATAGACTATCAAAATGTCTCTAACAATGGCAGCTTTGTGACTGGAGAGCAAATATAGCTTAGAATAAAATGTTCAACAGACTATGTAACTAAGAGCCTAGGACAGTCACACGACTTTTACCAATGCAGAATCATACATAAGAAGGAAGTAATTTTGTGCAAAGTGGAGTTACTTTATTATTTATTTACTTAGTTTTTTGTACTCACTTATTTTTGTACTATTTGCAACATTGTTTACTGTTAACATTTTTAAGTATAATTCTCAGGATTTTTTTCAGGTTTTTGAGGACTTGTCTCTTCCAGAAAAAGTCTCTCCAGGCCCGAATGACTAACAGCTCTACGTATTATTAATTCACAGCCAGTTTCACGTCTCCTTGGGCAGACTGATAAAATTATATTCAAATATGTTTGTGACACAGCACAATTTTACCAATGGAGACTATATCACTGGATAGTGAAGTTTAATGAAATCAGATCTCGTGAAATAAACTGGATTATGTTCCTATCAAATTTAGGACATGATCCATACTTGTGATCAAAATCTTTAAAACCCTCTCTGTAGATTTGTCCTCGCCTAGCTCTATGACCAAGTGTCTTATGCATCCTCTGTACATACCTCTAGCCACACTGGTATATTCTCATGACTCTGAACTTGCCTGCTTTTCTGCCTTTGCCGGAGCTTCTCCTGCAAGCCCCCATGTCCCCATGCCTTCACTTGAGTGGTCCTTGTTATCATTCTGTTCTGAGCCCAAGTCCCTCTCTTCAGAGATCCCTACCTTGATCATCCAATTAAAGTCAATCCTCCATATACTGGAAAGACTCTGCTACATTTTATTTCTACAGCTCACTATCTGAAATTATCCTACATACAGGTTGATGAACTTGTCTGCCTTCCCTATTAAAATATAAGTAAATGTGTTTCTTTTGAGCCTGGCTGAATCTTCGGATCTAGAGAAGAATCTGGTACAAAACAGATCCTCGAAATATATTTGTGCAGTTGATGAAGGACAAGAGGAAACCCCCTAAAACCCAGCATTTATTTATTGAAAAACTGTGTACCAGTATTTATTCTTACATGTGTAAATTCGGTCATCTTCAGAGTACTGTCCATTTGATGCAATACTCCTATCGAGACTTTTTCTAACTATTCAAAAGAGTTTTTGAACTCGTTGATTTTGATGTCTTTTAGTGCTTCTGCCATTTTTTGTTTCATCTCTTCTACATTGGCAAAATGTTTTCCTTTGAGGACTTTTTTCATCTAGGGAAACAAAAAAAGTCACCCAGGGCGAGATCAGGTGAATTGGGAGGGTGGGATCCTGGAGTCATGTTGTTTTTGGTCAAAAGCTGCTAACCATTCAGTGTTGTGTGGGCAGGTGCACTTGTAAATCACCCAGCATGGAATGGACAAACACGTTGAAAGAGTCTTCAAAAAAAAAAATTCACTGAAGCCAATTCAGCCTCTTGGTACACAATGCCAGCTGGTACACTGATGCAAATGGATTCCTAGAACATTGGCCTAGCAAGGGGAGCCTATACTGCACAGAATCCCCCCTTTAGAAGATAATTCCACTTTTGGGGGGTCCCCCCACATGGGAGACTTAAACTGTGTTCTTTTACATGCTCAAATCAGCATAGTAGCACGGTGGCTCTGCCTACATTGGAATTAGGCTGTCTGTGTTTTCAAACCCCAGCTCTTTATCTTCATCTGTCACATATTACCTACCTCACAGGCCCATTGAAATGAATGCCTGCAATCGTAAATGTAAAGTACTTGGTACAGTAAGCTTTCAATAAATATATCTATCATCCTGCATTTCTCTTGTATTCAGGAAGTCTTGTTATTTTAAAGGTTTTACCATATACACATTTAAAGTAGAATAGTTAAAATCCTCCTGACTAATGAGGATGTTTTCTCCTATCATCAATTCCTATTGGCTTTATTCTGGAGTTAACACCACAAGTCAGCACCCTTTTTTCCCTTTGCAACTCTCATGTTGTAGAGTGCCTATCTACTCTATGGGTGTGACTTCTTTTCTGTGCCAACAATTCTGGTTGATTCATTCATACATCAAATATGTGAATTTCTCTATAGAATATTTTTGTGTTAGGACCAGAGATATGATCCCAAACCACCTAGAAGGGCAGGTAAATATTGAACACATTTTAAAATTATGTAAATACAATGAGATAAGTTCTGTGAAGGAATTAATTGAAGTGCAATGAGAATGTCTCATCACAAGACCTAATTTAGATTTGCAGGTGGGGAATACCGAAGAAAGGCATCCTGGGAGAAATGATATTTGAGCTAAAATTAAAGACTGAGTACAGGGAGGCTGGGCAGAAACTGAAAGGTACAGTTTTCTACAGAAAGGAACAAAATTGCAAAGTCCTTGAGAAGTAAAGAGGTTGAAAATTCAAGGGAAAAGGAAAAAACTGGGTGTAGGGTAATGAGTGGGGAGCAGTGGGTTTGAGATGAGATTGGGAAGCAAACAGGCCAAAGCCCTGTTTGTACCTCTCAGACAGCATTAAGGATTTGGGTCTTTTATTCAACGAGCATTGTTAGATATTTTGTGTCATGAGTATCAGATGACATTTGCTTGTTTTGAAGCTCACTTTGGCTACATTGTTGAGGATGGATAGGAAGGAAGGAAGAGGAAGTATCTCATTAGTCTGTGGTAAGGAGATGGTGGCTTAGAGTCAGGCGGATGGGGGGAAGTGGTGTGAAAGAGAAGTGAACAGATTCTAGACATATTAAGGCACTTCCAGTCACGAAACACTGAAAATTAGTATAAAATGTTGAGTTAATTAGAGAACTATGATATTGGAAAAATCACCTAGCAAAAATTACTAACTAGTTAATCCACAAATAATTATAGTTCTTGGCTCTTAGATTGGAACAACACAGTGGCAGCTGCTGTTAACTCCGGTTAAAACAGGTATGGAAGAGTCACATTAAGTAGCTGGAGTCTTTTTAAAATTTTAACTTAAATCTAAAATATATGTTTGGTACTTTTTCCTAGATATAAAATATGATTGTGCCTGAATCCTGTTTGTTTCCTATTTCCATGTAAATAAAATGCCATTACTGCTACATAAATTGAATGTGTATTCTCTAACTATAAGAAATAGGATGACAGGTCATTTCAACAAAGTTATTTAAATTTTCCTCTATGCCAGCTACTGCAATATGCAATTGAAAATCAAAAGACATGTCTCTACTAAAGAATGCAGCAAAAATGTCTTCATCTTGGTAAGTGTAGGGGTTTATTAACTTAAACTGATTTTAAGAAACAGCTAAAGCTGCTGGTAACTATTGTCAGAATGTCATTTTATAGCAATTAAACTAAAAATAAAAATCACACTTTAGAGTATTCTTCAACATTAACATGAATGAAGTAAAAAATAAGTAGGCACTTAGATCAAATATCATGAGTTCTGTGAGAGTAGATGCTGTGTCTATTTTATTCAATATTGTATTCTCAAAATTAATTTATTGTTCAGGACATAGTACCTATCTCTTAAATTAATAAATGGAAAAATAAATTCTGCTATGTGGATGTAGAATGTAAAACCCCTACTTCTGGAAGTGTCCATCAGGATATCTATATATTCAAAATCAGGTATTTCATAGGTACTAATTAATTGGGAAGAGTTATCCTTCACCTATTTCTAAATAAAATTGTCTTTCTATTCTTTTCAGCCCAAAACTCTAAGGGATTGACTGAGCTTATTGAAATGATCATCAAATCCAAAAAAATAAGATCTTTGAGGAAAACATTCTGCTCATTAGCTTTGCTAAGGTCCACTTTGCAGGAACTAACTCACTTTATGTCTGGGAAGGAATTAAGTCAGACCGAAGCTTTCATAAAACTTCTCTCCCAGTCTAGTATTTAATTCAATTGCAAAATTATTTCTTTATATCTACTATGCATTGCATACTCTGTTGGGAAACAAAAATGAATCCAATGAGGCCTGCACTCAAATATTTTACAATTTAGTGGAGGAAAAGCAGAAGAAAATACACAATTATAATGCAGCATGCTGAGGGCTATGCCAATAAAACAAGGCCGCCTCGAAAACCCTGCACAGGTGTGTATCAGTCAGCTCGAGCTGCCGGGAGAAGTACCATAGACTGAATGCTTTAAACAACAGAAATTTATACTCTCGTAGCTCTGGGTCTGGAAAGTCCAAGATCAAGGTTCTGGGAGAGTTCTGTTTCTGGTAAGGATCCTCTTCCTAACTTGCAGAGGACTGCCTTCTCACCATCTTCACCGGGCAGAGAAAGGGAGCACACCCTGGTCTCTCTTCCCCTTCTTATAAAGACACCAGCCCTGCCGTGTTAGAGCCCCACCCTTAGGATCTCTTTGAATTTTATGGCCTCTTTTTAAGCCCTACCTCTAAATATGGTATCATTGGGGTGAGGGTTTCAACACATTAATTTTGTGGACACACGTTTCAGTCCATAGCAAGGCATCTAAGACAGATGGATATCATGGGAAATAGCACCCTGGGAGCAGTCCTTTCCGTTAGTCAGGAAAACAGTAAGGACCTTCTAGGTAGAGGGCACAGTTAAGCATATATGGGAGCAAGAAACTGAATGATGACTATGGATGGCATACAGAATGTAAAACAGAGTGAGGCCACTCTTGGGGCCTGGAGATCTAAATTCAGGAGTCATCAGCATGTGACCTCAGTGGAAGTGAGTGTAGATAAAAATAAGTGGTCCAGTGATTAAACCCTGGTTTGTGGAGAGGAGGAAAATCCAGCAGAGGAGACTGAGGAGTACCCAGCGAGGAAGTAGGGAGAAAACCCACTACAGTGTGAGTCCTGTATACTAGGTGAAGCCTGTGCTTCAAGGAGGCTGGAATGTCAAGGTGTTAAATACCTCTGACAGGTCTAGGAAGATGCACACTAGTAACTGACATTAGATTCACAAAGTAGAGGTTATTAGTCACCTGAACTGGAACAGTGTGCCTGCAGTTGTGAAGTAAAGGCCTGGCTGAAGTGGGTTCAAGAAAGGAGATAAACGTGGGAGAGAGCAGGCAGAATAAGCCTTCAGGGAATTTTGCTTTAAAGGGAAAAATTGGAAGGGTATGTAACAAGGAGGCACTCCAGGTAGAAAGAAAGCCCCTTCAAGCTCGCCAAAGCATCTGCCTGCTCTCTCCCACATTCTGTTCTGCAAATGTTAAGTTATATTTATGTGTAACGCCACCTGGAATTTATTTGACTATAATAAAATGAAAAGGTTAACTGAAAACAACCAAACAAGTCCGTGTTTTTAAATAATGAACTACGTATCGTTTACTAAGCAGTCTTCAAAAGCTTGATTGTATATTTAGCTGATAGAAAATCACACATTTTTTTGGTTTTGATTTTGACTTCTAATTCCTTCTCTAGATAAAAATCAGTAAACTCCTTAGCCATATTAAGGAAAGCAGTTCTTTGTTTTGTTTTGTTTTTATTGTTCATTCTACTAGTTTCAGTTTTTTTCCTTTTGTCCCCCTCCAGCCACCCCTCTAGCCCACAGTCAATCCCTGCTCCATTGTCCATGATCATGTGTCATTCATACATGCATATTCTTTGACTAGTCCCTTCCCCTTCCTTCCACCATTCTCCTCTCTCTGCTCCCCTCTGGCTACTGTCAGCCTCTTCTATGTTTTCATGTTTCTGGTTCTATTTTTCTCATTAGTTTTTTTTTTTTTTTTATTAGATCCAGTAGTAAGTGAGGTCATATGATGTTTGTGTTTTGCCAACTGGCTTATTTCATTTAGCATAATACTCTCCAGTTCCATCCACGCTATCACAAAAGGTAGGAGCTCCTTTCTTTCTGCTGCATTATATTCCATTGTGTAAATGTACCCCAGTTTTTTTAATCCATTCATCTACTGATGGGCACTTGGGCTGTTTCCAACACTCAGCTATTGTAAATAGGGCTACTATCAACATAGGGGTGCATAAGTTCTTTTGAATTGGTGTTTCAGGATTCTTAGGGAGTATTCCCAGCAGTGGAATCACAAGGTCATAAGGCAGTTCCATTTTTAATTTTTTGAGGAAATTTGGTACTGTTTTCCACGGTGGCGGCACCAGTCTGCATTCCCACCAACAGTGCACTAGGGTTCCCTTTTCTCCACACTCTTGCCAGCCCGGGTTGTTTGTTGATTTCTTTATTATGGCCATCCTGACAGGTATGATGTGATATCTCATTGTGGTTTTAATTTGCATCTTTCTGATGGTTAGTGATGCTGAGAATTTTTTCATATGTCTATGGGCCCTCTGTATGTCCTCTTTGGAGAAGTGCCCATTCAGGCCCTTTTCCCATTTTTAAATTGTGTTGTTTGTCTTCCTGGTGTTGAATCTTATGAGTTCTTTATGTATTTTGGATATTAAACCCTTACCCAATGTGTTATTGACAAATATGTTTTCCCATACAGTTAGTTCCCTTTTCATTTTGATAATGGTTTCTTTAGCTGTGCAGAAACTTTTTATTTTGATGTAGTCCCATTTGTTTATTTTTTTCCTTTATTTCCCTTGCCCTAGGAGATACATTGGACAGAATATTACTACATGGGATATCTGAAATTTTACTGCCTATGTTTTCCACTAGGACTTTTATGGTATCACAATTTATATTAAATCCTTTATCCACTTTGAGTTTATTCAGGTGTATGGTGTAAGTTGGTGGTCGATTTTCACTTTTTTTGCATGTACCAGTCCAGTTCTCCCAACGCCATTTACTGAAGAGACTGTTTTTACTCCGTTGAATTCTCATGCCCCCTTTGTTGAATATTAGTTGACCATAGAGATATGGGCTTATTTCTGGGCTCTCTATTCTGTTTCATTGATCTATGCACCTGTTCTCATGCCAGTACCTGACTGTCTTGATTACAGTGGCCTTGTAGTATAGTTTTATATCAGGTATTGTGACCCCTCCAACTTTGTTGTTTCTCAGGATTGCTGAGGTTATTCAGGTTCTTTTTTGGTCCCACATAAATTTTTGGAATATTTGTTCTAGATCTGAGAAGTGTGCCATCAGTATTTTAATAGGAATTGTGTGGAATATATAGGTCGCTTTAGATAGTATGCACATTTGAATGATGTTACTTCTTCCAATCCACGGACATCATATATGTTTCCATTTATTTGTATCTTCCTCAATTTCTTTCTTCAGTTTTCTATAGTTTTCTGAGTACAGGTCTTTTAGATCCTTGGTTAAATTTATTCCTAGCTACTTTATTTTTGTTGTTGCTATAGTAAATGGGATTTTTTCTTAGCTTTTCTTTCTAATAATCCATTGTTGGTGTATAAGCTTGCTATTGATTTGTGAACATTGTATATTGGCTACTTTGCCAAATTCGCTTATTAGGTCCAGTAGTTTTTTAGTGGAGACTATAGGGTTTTCTATACACTATCATGTTGTCTGCGAATAATGACAGTTTTATTTCCTCCTTTCCAAAGTAGATGCTTTTTATTTCTTTTTCTTGTCTGATTGTGGCTAGGACTTCCAATATTATGTTGAGTAACAGTGGTGAAAGCAAGTACCCTTGTCTTTTTCCTGATCTTAAAGGAAACACTGTTAGTTTTTGGCCATTAAGTATGATGTTGACTGTAGGTTTCTTGTATGTGGCCTTAATTATGTTGAGGTAGGCTCCTTCTATTCCCAATTTGCTGATTTTTTTAATTATAAATGGGTGTGGATTTTGTCAAATACTTTTTCAGCATATATTGATATGTTCATGCGATTTTTGTCTTTCATTTTGTTTGTGTGATATATTATGTTTATTGATTTGCTAATGTGATACCATCCTTGCATCCCCATCCTTGCATCCTTGACTCCCATTTGATTGTGGTATATAATCTGTTTAATGTATTGCTAGATCTGGTTTGCCAATATTTTCTTGAGGATTTTAGCATCTATGTTCATCAGAGATTTTGGCCTGTAAGTTTCTTTCTTTGTTGTGTCTTTACCTGATTTGGGAATTAGGATCATGCTGGCCTCATAAAAAGAGTTTGGGAATCTCTCTTCTTGAAATGTTTGGGATAGTTTGAAGACAGTTGCTAGTTCTTCTTTGAATGTTTGGTAAAATTGGCCTGTGAAGTCACCTGGTCCAGGACTTTTATGGGCCAGTAGTTTTTTTATTACTGCTTCAATTTCACTAATTGTTATTGGACTATTCAGGCTTTCTGCTTCTTCTTGATTCAATTCTTGGGGATTTTATGTTTCCTTGTTCATTTTACCTAGGTTGTCCAGTTTCTTAGCATATAGTTGTTCATAGTAATTTCTTACAATCTTTTGTTTCTGTGGTATTGGTTGTTACTTCTTTTGTTTCTGATTTTGTTTATTTGGGTCCTCTCTCTTTTTTTCTTGATGAGTCTGGTTAAAGTGTTGTCAATTTTGTTAACTTTTCAAAGTACCAGCTCCTAGATACATTGATTTATTTACTTATTTTTTAGTCTGTATGTCATTTAATTCTGCTCTGATCTTTATTATTTCTTTCCTTCTACTTGCTCTGGGCTTTGTTTTTTGCTGTTCCTCTAGTTCTTTTAGATATAGGGTTAGGTTTTTTATTTGAGATTTTTCTACAATCTTTAAGTAGGCCTGTGTTGCTATAAACTTCCCTCTCAGAACTGCCTTCTCCATATCTCATAGGTTTTTAGATCATTGTGTGTTCATTTTCATTTGTTTCCAGATACTTTTTAAATTTATTTCTTGATCTCATTAACCCATTCATTATTTAATAACATGTTATTCAGTCTCCATGTATTTGAATGTTTTTTAGTTTCTTTCTTCAGGTTCATTTCTAGTTTCAAGCCATTGTGATCCAAGAAGATACTTGATATGATTTCATTTTTCTTGAATTTCTTAAGGCTTGTTTTGTGGCCTACTGCGTAGTCTATCTTTGAAAATGATTCATGTGCATTTGAAAATATATACTTCCCTTCTTTGGGGTAAAATATTCTATAAATATCAATTAAGTCCATTTGATCTAGAGTATTGTTCAATGCCACAATATCCTTGCTGATTCTTTGGAAGAGCTATCCATTGTTGATAGCAGGGTGTTAAAATCTCCTATGATGACTATATTGCTGTCAATCTACTTCTAAAGTCCTCTGAGATTTTCCTTGTGTATTTAGGTGATCCTATGTTGGGTGCATATATGTTTACAAGAGTTATATCCTCTTGTAACCTCTTAAGTATTATGTAGTGAACTTCTTTGTCTCTTTTTTATGGCCTGTTTTAAAGTCTATTTTGTCTGATTACTACTCCAGCTTTTTTTTCATGCCCATTTGCTGGAACATTTTTTTCTGTCCCTTCACTGAAGGGACAGAAAAAAAAGGC
>VMDR010028723.1:0-13040 GCA_007922815.1 Macrotus californicus | reverse complement strand
AAGTCTTACTGTTGAAATAAAGCTCTTACATATTTTTTTAAAAGACTTTTGGATTTGCAATCTCATCCCTTGAGAAAAAACATTTATCCCATAATGTAAAATTTAATATAACAGTGTATACACAGAACTGTTTAGAATCCTTAGGTTCTAATTAGCTTTTGGATGTAAGAGTTAAGATATGTTATGAAACAGAAACAAATATAAATTTCCCAGTCCTTTAGAGTAAGGTACACAGCTGTCCTGTTTCTAAAATACATAGATTTTTTTTTATTTTTTAGATGATAAAGAGAAAGTGAACTTTATTTTCTCTGATTTGTTTCTTTTCTTTGGGAGAATTTATGATGCTTGAAAGGATCAATATTACTTGCAGCAAAAATTCTATATTTATCCAGAGGAACAGAAAGAAACAATAAGTAAGAAGTGTCACCATGAGGCCCAACTCCACTCTCCTGCAGGGACCTCAGACAGGCCTTGCCTTTGGCAAAATTGTGAGCCCTCCAAGTGCCATGCAGGGTGCCCCTGAGCTCCCCGTGGAGGCTGGCATTGCCCACTGCTTGCCCAGACCAGGCTCTGAAGGAAGATCTCAGAGTAGCTTGACAATCCAGGTATCCTTTCTTCCAGTCTCTGCTCTGAGCTGCTGTCCAATGTCCTGTTTGTGTGACAATACCTTACAAAACCTCTAAGTGCCTGTCTACTGATGACTCCTGAATAGTTGAATTAGTCTCTTGAGGGGAAAATTCCTAAACCTTTATAAAGCCCTGAGAAGTAATTATCAGTTGATGATTTTCAAGACGTTTAAAAAAAAAACTACCCAAAAGAATGGTTGTGAATCGAATCAGACCGCGTGTGGTAGAGGCAGGGGGATGAGCTCCCCAATGCCTCCTGTGGGGAAGCCACACCCTTCTCTCTTTTACCCTCAGATAATGTCTGTATTCACTATGACAACCTGGCGATCCCCTGTGCTTCCTTTTCTCTCAGGAACTTAACACGTGTGCAGACAGATTTTAAAATCTGTCCCTTCACTCAGTGCTCAAGTAATTTTTGGAAACCAAATGACATTAAATAGAGTTAAACTAGTTTCTTCATGCAGAAATTTTTAGATGATTCAGAGGAGTAGCACTGTGCAAAGAAAACATATTAGGAGACAGTTTCCAAAAGTTCATTTACAAAGACACTCACTTGTGTGTGTTTGTCAGTGTGTGTACTATGAGTTAGTGTCTCTCAGATTTCCTGAGAAATGATCTCCTGCGGATCAAGCTCTAGGAAGGTAAAGACAGATTTTTAGGAATTCTTTTCCATCTTCACATTTGCTTTTTTCCCCAGGTTTTGAAATTCTCTAATTGTTATTCATTTATTAAATTTATTGGGACGACATTGGTTAATAGGGTCATATGAGTTTCAAGTGTCAATTACTATGATACATGGTCTGTATATTGCATTAGATACGCGTTTGCTTTTCATGATCTGTGCTGTCTGGTATTTGCTAACATTTTGATGATGAAAGTATCAGAAAACATGTGACTCTAGGTGATGTCCCTGCTCGCAGGACCTCAGGAAGCCCTTGATCTGAGTGATGACTTTCCAATGAGGATTGGGTGCAACAAAGTAGCCCAGAAAACCAAAGGCTGACCAGAGAATCACACATGAGCCTTGAGGACAGAATCCTCTGGACTGGGAGTGGCCTCTGTGTTTGTAGACACATCTCTGCTGCCTGTCTCGATAATAGCATCTCTGTTTATGATGGAATGTGGGTTGTTATGGGGTGGACCCACGGGTAGAAGAGATAAGCAGGTAATAGGCACACAGATCTGCTCCCGTGATGGTCTTCCCTTTGGGACTGGGCTTGGAACTGGAAAATTGACAACCAGTTTGCTGAGACAGGAGGCATGAACCAAAGAATGCCCCAGGGCCCAATGTAACAAAATGGCCTCGGTCTCATCACCTTGGATCTCCAGGGAGGTCATGATTCAAAACCCAAGCATTGCTGTACCAAGAGTAGTAAAGATTTAATTTCAGGAAATGCAAAACAGAGGTTTTTGTTTGGCACATGAGATGACTCTTCATTTCTCAAATAGCCCATGGACATCATCAGTGGGCGTCCACCACCATTTTTGTACTGTGACTCTTGTGCTGTGTAGCTATTATTCAAATTAAGCACAAGTATCACAATCTTCCTGCGGAAGAGGCTGACAGGCTAATGAACTTCTTGAAATGTTAGAGATGAGGATATCTTTGAACTTCAAATAAATCAATTAAGTTTGACTTTGTTATATTTGCGGCAGGCAGGAAAAACCTTCAGATACAGTAATCGGAAATAACACCTACTTAACATTTAAATATGTACCAGGGTTGATTAGAGACAATTGGATGTCCTCTGGAAAACCGCCCTAAGTATTTATAGATTCTGTGGAGTTTGAAGTCATGTACCTAAAGAACATCACAAATATAATATAAATAATCTGGTGCCTCTCCTTTAAGTACAAATGAAATTAAAAAGATGATGTCCTGATCTCAGCATTTATGCTTACAGAAGACACTCATCCAAGGAGGAAGTGCTGAAATTTACCTCTTTTTGTCAACAGTAGCAAAACCTTCTATTAATTAAAGAAAATTAGACGAAATTGCATAATTTTGACTTACCTACAACTTTTGGAACACCTGCATAGCTGAAGAGTAAGCATGCGTTTTATTTCATGGCAGCTGTATTCTAGGCCCTTTAAAAGGAAAACATTGTACATTAATGATGTATTATTCCTGTTCACAGGAAGTTTTTGTCAGTGAAGTGAGTAATTACTTATGCAATTAATTACAGCTAGAGCTATATGTAGCCTTACTGGGACAAAAAATCAGGCCTCACCATATGCTCGCTGGGTGGCCTCTCCGACCTTTTGCTTTTTTATCAGCATAGCAGGAGCGTTTTACCGATTTTAAGTTATTGTAAAGTTCAAATTAGAAACCTGTGTGTGTGTGTCTGTGTGTGTACATCCTATATATGGCATATACACGATGTTGAACATACAGCCTACAAAGCAACGAGAAATGAATGTCTGTTGAGTCACTGGGCTACGTCATTTGGTCATGGTGGTCTGAGCTGACCAACGCAGCATCACCAGCTAGCCCAGGCTCCGTGGTGGCCACCCTTTCATGGGAAAAGCTGCAGAGTCACATTGCAAAGGAACGTGGGCGAATTCTGATGACTTTTTAAAAAAAAACAAAGTAGCCAAAAACTAAGGTAATTAAATCTATGGCTTCAGCTTTGTCATGTAAGTGGCTGCCACTAAGCCTTGGATTGCCAGGGCATCCACTTCAAAGGCAGGACCTGTTTTTGCCAAGTTCCCTCATGGTGTGGCTGAGGTCCATCCAGCAATCATAATAATCATTTAAAGCCTAGCCTGCTTTAAATACAACTTCGTGAAAGCAGATACTTTATCTGAGGCATCTGAGGCTGAATCCCCTGTAATGGCCTAGAATAACCCAGATGCAAATAACTCTAAAGACATGCCTATTTCACAAAGCCACCGGTAACCAGCTTTCGTATCAAATATTTTCCCACGTGGCAAGATCTGGAAAAGCATTCGGGTTAGTTCCTATTATATTTTTGAAAATTTTTATATAAGTACTTATTTGTTTAGGCCAATTAAATGGAGCTCTTTTACAAATTAGCAATACCTTTCAGAGGTAGGAAATACCACACAACACATGTGAGCAGAGGGAGAGATGCAAAAAGACACCACCTAGTCTTTCTTTTAAATTTTTAGCCATGAGATGAGTAATACGTTGAATTTATCCACCTAGACAATCCAGGCTTTTCCTTATAAATATTTGTGGGGAAGATGGTTAAGATTCGTGTTTGCTCTGGAGCGAAAGCAGCAGTTTGTACTTTAAAAAAACTCATTTTCTGCCCTGATCAGTGTGGCTTAGTTGCTTGGGCCTTGGCCCACAAAGCAAAAGGTCACCGGTTTGATTGTAGACCACAGCACATGCCTGGGTTGTGGGTTTGGTCCTCAGTCAGGGTGTGTACCAGAGGCAACCTACTGATGTTTCTCTCTTGCATCAATATTTTCCTCCCTCTCGTTCTCCCTCCCTTCCTCTCTCTAAAAGTAAACAAATAAAATCTTTAAAATAAATTTAAGACTCCCATCTTATCCTGTTCTTCATTCTTAGGAAATGAGGCTGGTAATGAAAGCTGGGCTTTGAACTTCCTCTGGAGCTGCATTTCTGGTTCCGCAGAGATTTGTAAGATAAGACACTTCCTCTCGATTCCCCAGAGAAGTGGCTTGTAACTTGAGTGACATCATAGGTTGACCTACCTGTCCAACTACGTCATCTCTACTTTACATTTTCCCCTCTGGACACGTAGTTTTATTTTAGCTTTGGTGGAGAGGCCTTCAAAATTCCTACAAGGCTCTGAATTTGCACCTTCCAATTATGCCAAATGTTTTATCAAAAAGTTACAAAATCTTTTCAAATATCTTGTCAGGTTTCAGCCAAGGTCTGCAGATAATCTGCTTTTTACACTTGTATGCATTTGCCAATCCCTAGAGGCCAACTATTTTTCCTTGTTTTTCTGGTTATTAGTACTACATGATTCTTTGTTTTTCTCTCATTGTATTCTCTTCAAGAAAATACTGTAAGTATCCCTCCACAACGCAGCTCTCACTTCACTTAGTCTGCCCCTGGAATCCAGCTTGTGTTGCTGTCCAGATTAATGGTCCTTAAACACTTAAACAGTTTTTAATGTCTCAGAAAGTTCCCATGACCCCGGGGAAGTGCTCCATTAAATAGATGATTAAACTTAAATGTTGCCTCCCTGATTTTAGTGCCCTCTACACAAACCTGTCTTATGTCGAAATATCTATTGGTTCAAGGCAAATTGATTTGAGTTAGGAAGATTAGGGGCAAGTGGGAAAGAGAACGCAGTGCTCACCTGTGAATGGGTTAGAAAAGATGCACAAAGGGAGGGGAGGCATCTCAGCTGTAAGCCAAGAGAGTGTACAGGTGAAAGTGAGGGAACTACCTGTAACCTCTGGTAGCAAAGGCTTGGAGAGGCAGAAGAATTCAAATCTCACAGGGACTGCTCTCCATTGGCTACTGGGAAATGTTTAGGAAAGACTTAGTGGAGAATATTAACCCTGATGCCTTCCCAACTGCACATTGGCCACCGTACCCTGGCCAAGGAATATGGACACGTCCCTTCCTTGAAACCCTGCTGTCAGGACAGCAGACACTTCTGCATGGACATCAATTTTCCTTGGAGAGGCAGTTTACCATAGTGGCTAAGAGCCAGGGTTCTGGAATTAGACCCCTGGATTCTTACTCCAGTTCTGCCTCTCGCTAACCTGGCTCTCTGAGATCAGGGCCTAGCCCCTTTTGTTTGACCTTCCACATCCATGGAAGAGGATGGTCATAGTGCCTGCCTCCTATGATGGCTGTGCTGATTAAGTAGGTTAAAACGAGCACAGCACTTACACCAGTGTCCAGCTGATACATGCTAGCTCCGACGCTGCAGATATTTGCACCTCCCCAGCAGATTGCACCGACCCTTGGAAGAGAGTCTATTACTCACCCTGACACATCGCCTAAGCTGGGTGTAGCTTACGTGTTCGCAGGCTGCCTTCTCTTCTCTTTTATAACCTGGTGATGAAAGGCACAGCAGATGTGTGCATGTGGGCTCTGATTTCCTTTGGGATCCAGATTAAAAAAATCGCTAAGACTCATGAGAAAAGAAAAGAAGAATTTAGGAAAGGAAATGGAGACTAGATGTTCTTGCCATTCAATGAGAATAGGCACTTCAATTTTATTTGGCTCCTGCTGAACTACTTTCCCTTAAGAAGATACTTAAGAAGCTAAATTTAAGTGCAAGTTAAATCAGAGGCTGAAGAGCCAGCCACTGAAGTATTTTTATACCACTTGACTTCCCCAAAGATATTAAGAAATTTTATGACTACAGAGAGTCCAACTTGGGTTCAGTGCTGAACTCTAACTGGAGGTGAATGAAGTGAAGAAAATTGTTCCCCCAGTTGAGGGGGTAACAGGGTTTCAAATCTGAGGTCCGGTGTTACTGGCTTTTGTTTCCTCCTGATGAAACCACCAAAACGTGTGTCGATGCCTCAGGGAAAGCTTGGATGTGAGATGATAAAATAAAACGCTATCTGTTGGAACTGTGAGGTTAAGAAATATTTATGTGCTGTGAGTGGATTGGGCAAAGGCTATAATATGGTCTGTAAATCACAATCAGCAAAGGAGGCTGCAGGGACCAGGCAGGGTTCCATGGGTGTGTGTGCATGCATGCGTGTATGCACATGTGAGTATGCGCATGTAGCTGAAGGTTTGGTGGCTTTGAGCTGGGTGGGAATTGGATGTCCATGCTAGGGGCAGGGGAGCGGGCGTGCAGAGGCCCCGAGGGGTCACCCATGAACCTCAGAGCCCTGGAAGTGAGAGTGAGGGCTGCAGCTGACCTTCATCCCTAGCACCTGCCCGTGGGGCTCCAGCACCAACAGCTCCAGTGGGACACTGAGAGCCATAAAGATAAAAAGGATTGCTGAAGGGCCGAGCCTTTGGAGAAGCCTTTGAATTTTAATGTGGCAGTTCTCCCCGACCCAGTTCCAGGTGACTGCTGAGTAAGCACACTGCCTCCTGGCAAAGGAACCATCTGGTGTGTTTCCAGTCCCTAACAACCATCAGGCTGCTGCATGGCACCTAAAGTCCTTCTCTTTCCACCATACTACAGCTGAGCGAAGTGTCTACTGCTGAGGAACGTCACGACGGGCAGGTGGTCCTGTGGCACTCACAGACAGGACTGAAGAGAAGCTAAGGACAACATGTCCACATCTTACACGACTCCTTCTGTACCCACCACGCTCAGACCTGAGAGGCCTGGTCCTCGAAGTCACCCCTCTGGAATCCACGGTTGCCAGGGAAGCTGAAAAATGTGTCTCCCTACCTCTGCTAGTGTTACTTCTCTTGTTAAAGCCTAGACATCACTTAGGTTGACATAAGTGGTCTCACAGTTTTAGAGGCAAAGCAGAAATCTCTGCTACACCAGGAAGAATGTGGAAGTGGCCCTGTAGCAGCAGATGACCACAGAAAGACCCAGAATATAGACCCTCACAGGGATGCAATAGCACGAGAGTAATTCTTACCCCATGCCCATGTCCAGGCTGCTCTGAGTTTGGGGACAGGTGGGAACAGGGTCAATGGAAAGGGACCGTGCCAGGAAGGCTGGCTGACTAGAGAGCTGGCCAGGAGAACAATGACTGGCCAGGCAGCCACTCCACAATGTCCAGCTGGGTCGCCCTGAGTCAGCAGGACCACAGGGGTGTGCTGGCAGCATTTGGTGACTGTCATCAACTGTTAAATACCCAGTGCAGAAGAACTTTACCAACTGCTTCAGGCAACTGTTAGCCTTGGTGATGGGGGATTGAACAAGAGAAACAGTCATGGTGGGGTGCATGCTGAGCTTCCCTGGCTGGCATGCTCCACAGCGAAAGGTCTGGGAATAGGCATTGTGGGTAAGACAGAAAACAGGGCATCCAGCTGGTGCCACTGGACCCTGAACCCTAAGACACCAGGTGCTATTAAAATCCACAGCCAAGAGATGAGTGACTGCACAGGACCTCCATTAGCATGGGGCCTGGACGGCTGGCTCTTCAGGAGGTGGTCCTGCATCCTTCTGTCCTACGGGTCTGAGTCCATGGGTACAGCCCCCCCGCCCCACCCTGGGCCTGCTCGGGTGACCAAGGTGTGTGCCCAGACTATCTCCCATGGAGGTCATTTTCACTAACAACCTGGCTTGTGGCACAGCCTTCCCGGATAGAGGGAGAGGCTGTTAGCCAGGCTGGGGTGCATGCCATGGGTATTGGAGATGTTCACTACTGCCATGTTTCCCCAGTGTCCTCGAGGACTGGCACCTCGATCCTTTATTCTCCACTGTGGTTATTGGGTGCCACAGATCTGGTCACATTCCCGTTCAATCCACTTCCTGTGTAGCCTTGTCTCCTGAACAAAGGGTGCCACTTTCTGCCTTGCTGTTGTCAGTTGGAGAGAATTTATGGACTGTGTCCTGAAATCCACCCTCTGTCATGATACACAGGTCCTGGTGGGAGACTGTGAGCCATCAACCCCTGCCCAGTGCTAACACAGCGAGTCTCGCCAGGTGGCTGCTGGTGATACCGTTAATGCAGTGGTACCTGAAGATAGATCATGTGATTGAGTTATTTTTCCCAATATTGCTAATGTTCTGACTTGCCTTGTTTATCTGAAATGCCAGCATTCTAGGAAATAGCTGCTTCCAGAGAAATAGCCAACCTCCTTGGGTCACAGCACTTCAGACCTCAAAGTCCTGACAGAACCAGCCAGATGTCGATGGTCAGGCCCACAGCATCTTCTTCTGAAAGACATCACGCATTGTTAACGTGTGACTCTTGCTCTCTTCTCAGTGTCATGATTAAATTTAAAAAGACATAACCAAGAGATTCAACATGACTCATGCAGCATTTACCATAAGAAAAAGTAACAATGACAAGAACATCAAACAAGGGACATCAAGGTGCCTGATGAGCCCTTCACCTGGAGGAAAGGTGGGGTCCTGCCTGCTGCACTCCCTTCACTTACACTCCGAGCCAAACCCTCAGTGATGCACGAACCCTCAGTGACCTAGCCTTTCCTCGTTCCATTGAGAATGGCTTCTCCCACCACGCCCAGCGGTTAGGCGGACCAGAAGATTAGGAAACCTGCCCTTTTGAAGGATTTTTGCATTTTGCTTCCATCGTCTTCTCAAGTTTCTTCATTTGTCAAGAAGGCCGACACTTCCATTCTTTCGTGCCACTGAGTGGGTGAGCATAATGCATTAATCACAATTTTCCCCCCCATTGGAACTTCAGAGATGCTTTTTGAGGGAGTTTGTTTGTTATTTTCAACAACAGATTGATTAATCAATTTTCTTCTCTCGGTATTCTGTGATTTATGATTTGTTTTTGTAATGCATTTTGAATTCTAGTTTTCATCAGATAAATTATATTTTCGGATCCTAACAAAGCATTAAATTACATATTAAGGATAAAACCTCTCTCCCTGTTCATCATATCGTGACTCATGCCCACCTTCACTTTGTTCTCCAAAAGGTGGGGAATGAGAACAAAGTGCAAGGAGCCAATTCCTTCACCTTCCTCAGAGTGCCTCTCACACAGGGTATACTGTATTTGAGGTGTTTTACAAAATGCGTATCAGGATGCTATGTGCAACAAACATCGAGGGCAGAGACTTACAATCGACAGGAGAGACACTTAGACACTGTCTTCTTCCCACCACGGTCTTGCACCAATATCTCTGAGAACCCTGCCATGTTTGCCTGGCTCTGCCTTCTTTCATGGATGCCAAGGGGCCGATGAACTGCTAGGGTATTCTCCTGAACATCCTTGATATGCACAGAGACCTCCTCTGAGGCCAGGTCTGCACGTGATCAAGTCTGAGTTCAGCTCAGCACCCTGTAGATTGGATCTTGCCCTGCTGCCATCCCCTCTCCCTTCGGGTCCTTGCAAAGACTCTCTCGCTGTGTTCCCTGAGCATTTCACAGCACTACCACCAGAATAGTGCCACTTGCCCTAGGAGACTTGGCCAAAATATTCCTATGGACAGGGAAATCCAGTTTAAAAAAGTGACTGGGGATCCATGAGGGGCATGACCACCTTACTTCAGAAAAAATAGTACACTTTATGTACTCACATGAACGGAGCATGAGGTGGACAGCAATCTAGGCAAAAAACATTGGGTTCCGGGAGAAATCAGTTTCCTGCTTTGTCTCTCTGCTCCAAGTCTAGTGTGTTCTTTCACTTTCTATGCTTCTCTGAGATGTTGGTCATCTTCCTTCTGAAAAATCACGCGTGAAGCTCACAAATGAAGCGAGATGATTTCATTGTAATTTAGCTTTAATGTGGACACAGCACTAACATAGGCCCAGCTCCATCTAAACTCAGAGCTCGTCAGAGTGTTATCACTGTAGTCTCTGTGTGAAGTACAGGTCATAGCCCTTGTACACTTTGTCTCTAACAGAACAGTGGGGAGTACATGGCTCAATTCAGAAATCTCGATCAATGATGGAACTTCTACATAGAACTCATTTTACTTCCTCGCTCCATGTGCCATTCACTGTGGTGCTGTGCACTGAGGGCCTGCTTAGGCATGGAAAAGGTGGCTTTGATTTAGAAAGACATGAGTTTGAACCGACATTCAAGAAAAGTCATCACCGCACTGCACGTTTCAAGTTAGCGGCAGTGGAAGGGGAATCATGCGTGAAATAAGTAAAGGACTTTTCTGTAATTCTCAGCTTAACAGAATGACCAATCCCTCATTATTGTTATAATTGTCATCATTTTCACGAGACTCAGTTTTCTTACCCACGTTGTGAAAAAGCATAGGGAAGATGCAGTGACATCTGCTCACAGCAGTCACCTGTCCAGGGGAGCCGGGAATTATCTGACCAGGCCCTCAGCACAGGGTGGTACTACACACGCACCTCTGCAGGACCAGAGCCCCCCAGTCTCCAACTCCATCTATGCTCAGTGTATTTTATACAAACTGATACAAGTCAACACTTTGCTAACCCACTTGATGACAGACCTAAATAATACATTAATATGTAAGTATAGATATATGCATCATCTGACATACACATTATCCTGGGACCCTCTCTTTAGGCTGAGTTCATTCAATTTTGTCATTTGATAACAAATTTAATTGTATGACTTTTTCTTTTAGCTTGATATACAAACATATGTCAAATAATTGCACCAATTTTTCAAATTCCTACATATTAAGTTATGCTCTTTCCCTCATTTTGTCCATCATGAAAGCAATTATTTTTTTTTGTAATATGAACTTAAACTCCTCATTTCTTTAGGTCAGTTTGTATTTCATATCTTTACTACTGTTGCCGACATCCCTCATTCCCTATCAACAGAAAACTGCATTTATTTAAGCATATTCCTTTCATCATATAATTAGTTGAGTTAATGACTAGCGGGTATATTGTTGACCCCGGGGACACTTCACTGAACACTTCTTCCTAAAGACACTGTCATTTAGTTTGGTTATTATCAATGGTCTTTGAACTACAGTTCTTTTTAATGTCAAAATTCGCATTTAACCCACATTAAATTAACTTTTCAGGTGGAACTTCATCCAAAGGTTATTGTATTAACTTAAAGTCTTTTATTGTCTTTTAATATCTGGCTTGAATTTGTTTTTGACTATCCTCGAATTCCAGGCACAGGTATGGCATTTCAAAAATTTTCCAGACACTTATTTTCTTAGCTATTATTATAATTTTTGAAGTTTTATATTAAACATAATGAGCATTTAATGTAACTCCCCTTCAGCCATGACAGGTTTATCGGAAATCCTCATTACCTCTTTGACTTTATAGAAAGTTGACTATGTCTTAAGCATAGCATTTCTCCAGTATATTTCCCTTTGTATTTATTTAGTTTTGTTTCACCCTATTCCTCTTTCTCAGGCCTCATATGGCTGGGGGCTTGGGGCAGTGCTCTCTTTTTCCACTGGTCTTTCTAGATAAGATTTCCTCCTGGTGTCCAGTCCTGGGCCCCGCTGAAAGCCCCACCTCTGTGGGGCACTTCAGCTCTCCTGCAGGGGTCAGGGGTTAGGGTATCTTTTCATCTAATTGTCCTTTATAGAATCTGTGTCGAATGGAAGTGGCAGGAGCAGACATCTTTGTCTTACTCCTGATCTTGGGGTTTGGGTTGGGTAACCCAGTCTCCCAGCGTAGATACAACTTCTGGAGTCCATAGCCATAAGATATGATTTATGGCCACACGCCTCCCCCCAGTTGCCTTTTACTGCCACTTCCAGCCTTCTTCAGAAGACTTTTAGGTTTGATGCCCTCCTTGCCCTGTTTCAGATAAAGCAGTTCCTTCGGCAATAGACTTGGAGCTGTGGGCTCTATGTCTGGCTTCTCCCTGCAGGTACATCTCAGAGCCAGGGTGCTGGAGCTGGAAGCAGGGATCCCGGCAAGCTTCTTTCTGAGTGGTGCCTTGCTCTCAGAGCTGATAACTTGGTAGAGGAGTGTCAAGCAGCCTGAAGTTCCCGTGACTTGTCTATCCCCACATAAGAATGACTGTCTAATGAGCCAGAAGAAGGGTGGTCAGCATCTTTAACCTTCTGCACCCAAGGTCACCCCAGTAGCGGCGATGGGCAGAAGGGACTCCCATCTCTCAATCACACTGCCCAGACCTTAGCCTCACTCACAGGAAAGTGAGGGCAGAATGAGAAAGACTGACATTCTTTTCCTCCTGGGCAGCAGACCTCTGGCTAGGAGGTAAAAGGGGGAGCCCTGTGCCCCTGGGGGCAGCAGAGTGGAGGGGAATCTGCATCTCTTGAGTTTGGGGGGGTGAGCAAGGGAGCAACCTTGGTTCACATACCACAGACTCATATCTTTCTTGGCCAATTTTTATAAATGTTTAAAGCAGATATTTCTATATTTGCTGTTTGCTCCTAAGACCATTTCCAGCTATTTTAAATAATTCAGATTTTGGATTTTTAAATAAAATATCTACTTATACAGTTTTCAGCATTTCACCGGGGAGTGAATCATAAGAATTTGGGTGAATTAATCTTACTGTGTGCTCCCCAAGATGAAGAGTTTTGGCATCATGGAGATGCGGATGAGTGGAAGGTCCAGGCATCCCCACCAGTGAGCGGAGGAGACACTGGGGAGGCTCTGGGCTTCCCTTACAGCCCCCAAGTTGCCTGACAGCTTGTGACCTTGCTCCTGGCAGGATCAGCTTTAGTTTTGTGTTTCTCCCATCAACAAGACTGAATTGTTAGATTTTGCCCGAAATTGCTAGTCAGATTGATGAACAGCATATTAATTAATGAAAATGCATGTTCATTTACAGAGAAGAGAGGTAAATTGATGACATGCCAGACACAACACCTACAGTTTCCATATCTAAGTTTGATGTAGCTAGTTTGAAGCAGCTAATGATTTTTATAACAAGATTCATTTTAGGCTGTCATTTTACCTT